>JAYRCO010000363.1:0-28842 GCA_037042815.1 Ceratobasidium papillatum | reverse complement strand
ATGGAATAATTATGAATGCGCACCAGGCGTGCTTAAAACGTCCAGTGCCATCTGCGTAAGGCCGTCCTGCTCGTTCCCGCCAACGCGCTGGTTGTACCACCATTCGAGCGGGTTACGCAGTAACGGCTCTCTGTTTTTGCCGTAATCCATAATTGGAGCAGCTACGCGAGTTTTACATTCAGTTCTGGCCCACAGTTTTTATTGCATGTACCTACCGTTGATAAATTCGAGGACTGGGCAGCTGGGTTCTCGCTCCTTTTCCGCGATGTTCGAGTACATTTGGGACATGTAAGACTAAATAACGTTAGCAACTAGCGTGGGTTACTGTGAATACGAGTGACGCACCAAGTACCCAAATTGTGAATTCCCGGCTGTTCGCATCTGCGTCGCTGTCGAAGCACTTGCCGGCTTATAATACTTTACATAGAGGGCCACGACTATCTCGATCGCCTCTTCGATCCACTCTGGCTCCCAGCCGGCCATTTTGAGGTAGCGTGCTCGCATCGAGGGATGAAGAACTATAATTTTGTAAGTTGAGTGAGTGTTGACTTGCCACAATACGAGGTGATACAACACTTACAAACTGCAGAGCGATACATGTTAGTCGAATCGGTAAGCCGGGAATACTTGTTAAGGACGGCATGGGCCCGTTTAGCGGCCTGGCGCATGAAAGCCGGCTTCTTGTCGTCAGTTGCCAACGTCGTATATTCGTAGTCGAGGGAGTCAAAATGGACAATGATGTCTGCTAGCATAGGTACCCCAGCGCGAGAGAGGATCTGCGTAACCACAGACAGAGGCTGAAACACGATAAGTCCTAGCGCTCGCCACCGCCAAGCACGTGTGCGTACCTTGAACAGAGACAGCAAACCCTTGATATACTTGTGGTCCTGCTTAGCAAGCCGGTACGCACGGGGGATGCCAAGTTCCTGTTGGGTAGCAATACTCGCAAGATATCAGTTAGTAGTTGAATCAAATGTGTAGTATATTTTAAACTGTTTACATGGCCGGGAAGGTTTGGTCAGCGTCTGTTGTCATGTCACAAGTCGAATTCCAGCGTGTCTTCACATTGTGGCGAACATTGTGTGGGCGCTCGACGTCTTGCTTCTCGCAGTGGGACCTGAAAATTATTGTAGCGCGTGCACTAAACCGAATCTTATGAGCGAAGCCGGCAACCTTTTTCAAAGCGTCAATGTAATTGAAATCCGACAAGATGACACTAAACTTTGCACGTACCTTCCAAACTACTTTTGACGCCTCCGCCACTTCACCTGCTGCCGCTGAATCAGGATCGATTTCCGGGACATCGATATTGCTGAAGAGCGCGTCGTCCTCGTTCTCGTGCTGTAACGTCCAAGACGGTGCCCGCTCGTTATTGTTCTCGTCAACGTCTTCTGGATCGCACTGTATTATAACATGATGAAATAAGTTTCATAAAAGCACAGTATATGCGTACCTGTACCTGCTCAAAGCTGATACATAGATCAAATGTGTTATCTTTGTCGTCGTCCTCGTCGAGGTTGTTGGCCGTCGGTTTCTGCTTGCGGAACCCACAGGCGATGCCCTGTGGGGTATGTTAGCTTTTGAGGCAATCAGTTGGGCCACACGTACCTGGGCTGTCAAATTGAGTACATGTAACATGCAGTGGACCCGTACCTCTGGCCCGGTCAGACGCTTGAGGCTGTACGATGGCATTGTGTCCATCATTGTAGCGTTGTTCGACGCGTTATCGCAGACAACACCCCAGACCTAAAATAATAAAATATATGCATCGGCAAAGGCGTAATGCTACGTACTCGATCTTTGATTTTGAACTTGCACAGAACATTGTAAACCGAGCGTGCAAGCGCGACCCCTGTATGGGATTCCCCGCCAAAACTAAACCAGAATAAGACAAGTAGCATCACAAGATAAACAGAAAGGGCCCACCTGAGACACTCTAAAATAAATTGTTGCATCGTGAGGGTATTTCCCTGAGATACCTGCTGGTAAAACAAGACCAAACCCATGAAATCTAGGCCGTTGTCCGAGGAGTATATGTCGAGCGCAATGTGGAACACGCCCGTAATGTCCTGCATCGCAAAATTAGAGATATACCTGCTCAAGTTGTGATCACCAATCGCCAAACACCACTAATCACATATCTTTCCCGACACCAGCACGAATGCGAAAGCCCAAAACGGATGTTATTCGAGAGTAAAATACGGGAACGAGATATTTGTGACAACAGCGATCAGCGATTACAGCTCAAACAGGCACCGTGATCAAATAAGACAATATTGGCAGGAACATACCGCTAGCTTGGTAGTGATATCCTTCTGCGATGCTTTGTACATGCGCTTGATGTCCTGGGAAATCGTATTGTGGTGCGGCAAGTGCTTGCGAGCATTGGGATGAAGCAGCTTTCGAAGCTGCAAGCCAGTTAGATACGAATTTGAGGTGTGTTAATGAACTTACATATCGATTGTTGATGATCAAGAACGGCCGGGCATTCTCGCAAACCCAAAGCGCAGCAAATTCGCGCACCTCGGCCTGCAAAAGCTTGGCAGACGAGCCGGTGATGCCAAAATTAGTTACTAGATCAGCTTGTTTTGTACGGCCTGCGCAGCGAGTGAGGTGGGTTTTGAGATTGGACGTCTCTGAGACGCCAATGCGACGGGGAACGAGTTTCTCGCAGCTATAAAAAGAAAGAAATAAGGGACAATGTTAGGGCATATTCCAAAAGGGAGCTTGACGACTCACTGCTTGCACTTGAAACGATAGTGAGTCGGTGGGTCCTTTGAATAATCGACGATGGGATTGTCGAACACCAGATACACTTTGGATTTTGTGGTCTTAATGCGAGCGATACATTTCTCTGTGACGAAAGAGTTAATACAGTAATATTGAACGAGAAAAAGGCCAAACGTACCAAGTTCCGCCTCAAGATCACCATGGATTCGTTTCAATGCTGTCTTGGCCCTACAATTAACCACCTCGGTAAAAACCGAGCCGGCCTCAGAGGCTAAATCGCCCTGCGACACATCTCCCTGCGACGCAGTCTCCACGTCTGACGCGGGAGCGTTGAGCGACTCGGCTGGAGTGGGATCACGGGACAGAAACGGAGAGCTGGGTTCGAACGGGGTACCAGACCGGTGAACCACAACTCGAGAGCGTGCTATAAGATTGATTTGGTGAGTGGGTAATGGATAAACATAAATTAAGAACATTACCGGCAACAGGGCTAGAGTCCGCCCGACAGCGCTTACGAACTTGGGAGTGTGCTGAAAGCAGGAAACGTCAAGACTCAAGCATGAACTGGAGTATGAAGAACATACCGGTACCTTCACCCAAAAGCAACAGATCCTCGTCATCGCTGTCGACAATTGATCTTGACAAGGCGGGGGCGGGGGCCATCGGGAATGGGTGACGAGACACGCGATCAATCCAGTTCTGAATCCGTTCACGACGAGACGTGAACTCTGCGGCAGAACGTAAGTACGGCGAGCTCATTTTATACTGAAACAAGTCCAGCCAGTTTTGTGGGCGCGAAGGCCGCGGCGTTCGGTCAAGTGCAAGTGTGGCCCGGTGAGCACGTGACTCTACCTTGTACTTCGGCCCACGTCGACACCTCTACTCAGGCACTTGCCTCGTGTTGCCCGCCCACAACCTACTGGTACAGGAAAATACGTATCCCTTGCGTGGATATGAGGTACGTCTTTACCTTTTATGTTTAAATTGTTTTTCGTCTCGTTGTTTTCTAACTATTTTTCACTTAGTAGATTTTGAGGTGCAACGAGGCGCTACGCTCTTGCATCCTCCCCGTCCTGCCACGTCGCTAAACCTGTAGATCATCCTACAAAAAAGCACGCACGAGGCGTGGCGTGCAAGGTCCGTACCCGCGTTCCGCTCGGCAAGCGCACCTGCTGACCGATTGCTCCTCGCTCGGGATTTTTACGAACAGTTTTTTGACAACACGTGTAACTCCGGGTTGCGTTTTACTATTGGCTGTACAGCAGCGGCCTCAAGTGCTTTACATCCCCTTACTCTCTGACATCTGGTATGTGGCCCGTAACTCACGTTACGATTCCGTTTGCTAACCGCTTACAACATAGATGGATCCACCAGACCCGACCAATGGTACACACAAGGCGTACGATCTCGATGCCGGTGACCTGACTGGGGAGGTCGAACGTGGGGAGCCGTTGGAGATTGTGGAGCGCGAGGAGAGCGAGGAGAGCAAGGAAAGCGAGGAGAGCGAGGAAAGCGAGGAGAGCGAGGAAAGCGAGGAGAGCGAGGAGAGCGAGGAGAGTGCTGAGAACGGGGAGAGCGAGGAGAGCGCGGAGAACGGGGAGAGCAAGGACGGTGAAGCCAGCGATGACAGCAGCGACAGTTGTGCGACGATTGAGGGCCCTGGCGATGTGTTTGATGCACTTAACCAATTCAGGAGGCGCGCTCGTGCACGCCGTGGTCCGTATCCAACAGTCAGTGGCACATTGAACGTGTACCAAGCGGTGTATAGCTGACATCGTTTTTTTAGTACGGGTTCCCTAGTAGGCGTTTAGGTCTTAGCCGCGAGATTTTGACACGCTGGCCTCAAGATTATACGCCCGATGTTCTGGAGCGTGACATTCACGTAAGCTTAAAATCTTGTAGACCTTCGATGTGCTAACAAAGATTTCAGCGCCGCTACCCAGATCTGAACGAACATACACAGGAGATGCTTCGATGGCGTCTGGCATGGGCATCCGGTCGTATACGCCAACCTCCGACAGCTTACGAGCACGCTATCAGTGTAAGTGTTAGCTCTCATATTGCTCCTAACATTTTTGAGCTCGCGTCGAGTATACCCGTTTGCTGACAATAGTTTCACAGCTTTTGATGCCGGATATAAGCCAGCAAGAGTGTTCTAATCTTCGAGCGCGCTTTGCGCGTGACGCTGCTCATATTGCCTTTCCACTTCCATCGAGTTTGGAGCACTTTCTGGCGGTTAGTCACTGAACGCGATGCGTACTTCTGAGTTTGACTGCTGACCTTACTTCTTCGCAGCCGATCTTGCCGTTTCTGGGCGAGCGTGGGCGCAACTCGTCAGCGGGCCTATCGTGATTGTTGATGGATGGGACGGATGATGTGGGGAGGGTCTTCCGTGTACTTTTTCTTTAAATATACTTCTCAATCGTGTCTGTTTCTGTCGTACGAATATAATCATTCTCTGTTCCTCATGCGTGACTTAAACAATGAGTCCGAATCGGGTTTGCCTCAATACTCGTGCGAATGTGCAAAATGAATGAGACTTCACATGATAGTTACCATGCCGGTGTACCGGCTTATGCCCGGTTGCGGGTATTCTTGCATCCCGCGTGCCCCCGCTACCCGCAAACCTCGCAATTCCCGCATTCTCGCGGTATGCAGGTATACCGGCCAAACGCGGGTTACCGCGGGCATACCCGCATTCTGGCTCCGGGAGCGGGTACGAGCGCCAGAATGATCAAATCACGCCGGTTTCCGGCTGCAGGCGCCGGTATCCGGCAAAATTCTCGCCCGACAACCTTACTCAACACCCTCTTTAGAGCTAAGATGTGGCCCGTTTTCCTGATGTAATACACAATTATCCAGTTGTGCTTGCCGGGTTTATTGACAAGTGCACACACTCTATCCCGCTCCCTCTGCAACCCAGTTTGGCAACACCAACCATAGATCTGTTGCCACAAACCTTCAAGGCTGGACTGGTCACGCGTTGGTTGAGTTCAGCCATTATGTTTTTGTTTTCGGAATAGCGTATGTTTACTACAGCATAATATAAATATAATTTCATCCTACATGTCATCCGAGAGCAGCCTATTATAATTAACGGCACTATTGGAGATTTTCTCAACCCTTGAACTAGGGGATGCTACATTGCCTCTATATTGTGGCTAGATAGTGACTATATATGCTAATATAGTCATGTGGCTGACTACCTTGGACTAAATACTTAAGGACTTGCCTAAAGGGCCTATGGGCCTAAATAGCCCTATGTAGGCCCACATAGGCAAGTCAGCCCTTCCTGAAGTAGTGTTTGGGCAGGCTGTAGGTGTCAGCATGTCCTGACCTGCAGTGAGATAGGCCTTGGGTTGAAGTTGGGACCCAGCACAAGCTCTACGTCACTGCAGGCCAGAAAATGCTGAACCTACAACGTGCCCAAACACTAGACTAGAAAGACTTGGGTCTGGGGGAGTAACCTGTGAATAACTTCCTCAATACTCATTGTTTAAACAAACCAGAACCAGTCATGGGCTCCTGGCCGCTTGGCACATGTAGTCTCTTGATTTGATTATGTCTATTTTGGGAGGTTCACTTGCCTAATTTGGACATGCACTATACACAACTAACTTACTATTTCTCACAGTATTTCTTGAATCCCTCACTCAATTCTGATGATCTGTTTTGAATTCCAAAACCAGTTCTGGGCTGCGGTCGCCAGTGCACATCAGTTCTTGTTGCTCAACACTTCCCATTTCAAAAATTTGAAATTCAGCCTTTGCCAAGCTACTTCTGTAATGACAGGCATCTAGCATATATACTTACTGAGGACTACAGAGCTGGGTAGCTCCTTTGTGCATGATTCTGTTGCTCAGGTGTCTGAGTCAATAAGCACTGAGAAAAACAAACTATGCAGCATAGCGTGAAGCACGTATCAAAAAGCACGTATTCATGCTGAAACTGATCAGATACTTGTATGCCATGAGTAACCCCTGATACCCATCAATAGATCCATTCAAATAGATCTAATCTGGTGAAGCCCAACAAGGAAACAAGGCCAGGGAATCTCCAAGATCTATGGAATTCCTAGGAATTCCCTGACATCCCCTAGAAATTTGAAAATTCCTCAAAGCTGGGGATTTCCTGCTTATTCCATGGCACTCACTCACATGGGCTAGTTGTGCTGGGTAAAGTGCATGTTGCGTCTGGTTTTGTCTGGTACAGCAGTCAATACGAACCATCTTCTAATGAATCTTTGCCTCCTAAAAAGCGTCATAAATTTGATATTTCAGCGCTTGCCGACTAGATTATTTCATTTGTAATTTACCTTAGTCATCAATGTAAACTGTTAGAAACCATGAGTAAGTGTTTCTTCTAGCAAACAGTTTCTCCCGGGGCCCTAGCATACACAGCCAGGCACTTGGGATCACACGACAGTGACAAAGCGCCGAGTCCTCGTACGTCGATGAAACCACTCGGCGAGGATCGAGCGATCAGAGACGGCTGGTTACGAGCCTACTCTCAAAGGAGCTTAGTCCTAGGTAAAGTAGCAACCAAATGGCACTGGTTTCACTCTTCATCTTTTTTTTTGGCAACGTTTGCGAATCGCAACAGCTGAAATTGATTGGAGTCACAATTCATGCCTCTTATGTATTCAGATAAAAGCCGCCCTTGCTGCAAGAGAGAGAATGTACGGGCTAGCAACCTCCATGCCGGCGTCATCATTCTGCGGTAGAGCTGGCGTGTATAGATAGTTTACATGATACATGAAAACATTGACCATATGACTGTCACACTGCCGGCTCTGGATACGTCGTCTGTTTACTATTCGGGGTGCTCTCCATGAGATGATCGTACAGCTCTTGTGCTAGTTTAGCGTTCCCAACCTAGAGTAATCATAAGCCTCGAACTAGTATCTAGGCCGACACAACCCTTCATGCTTACCTTGATGGCATGAAGCCGGCGCTCATGTGCAGTAATTTCGGCTATCTTTATGAATTTGGGGTCTGGTCCCAGTTCGCATATGAGGCCGGGGTACAAGGACATGTTCAAAAGGAGTCGCAATACTCCTTCCGCTCGCATAACTATGAAAAAAATCCAGTCAGTTCAGTTCAGCAAATTGCCTCTCCTCAATCACCAATTCTCGCTCCCTCCCCATCGCTACGACGCACATTGACTTTGAGCAGTCCAGTACCTCGCTCTTTGTATGCAAAAGTTTCGTCTTGAGTGTACAACTTCGCCCTCGTCTGAAAGACGGTAAAATCTTCTTCTTCTCCAGTATTGTCTATCCCGCTCGTAGTCAGCAATGCTCCCCCTTGATTTTGGGGACAAACTTACGAGCAACTTCCAGTATCTCAGGCTTGACAGTCGAGTGATTCGCGACCTCTTCCCCTTTGGATTTGAGCATATTCTCGAATTCTACAGGCTCTTCGGGCCCACGAGCCACGTCGTTGGGATGTTGTCCTGATAGATCGTCTTGCAGGGCTTTTCGTGAAGCCAGATTTCCAAAACGAGAAACTCCCGTGCTATACTGACCGAATGCCTGGTGTTTCCCAACTGGAGATTTAGATCGGCGCACGGGGCCGGCGAGTGAATCGCGTTGCTCTGGAGGAGCGATTACCGAGGATGACAAGGTCACTGAAGAGCGTTTAAATGGTGAACTCGACGCAAACGACGCAAAGCCTCCTCCGCTTAATTGCGTGGACACCAGAGAAGATTGTGCGTTGACGAGGTCTACCGAAGGAGAAGGGCCGTCTTGCATTGGTTCTTTGGGATCTACAAGCTCAGTGGCTGGTTGTACTGAGCTACCTGGCGCGATGGTAGGGGTAGCGACCGAAATATCCTTCGTGGTTAAATCAGTCTCTTTTCGCTGTCATATAGCAGAAAATACACACCTTCTCGCCCGATGCAAATGGTGATTTGGCGGATGCAAATGATCCAAACCCAAACTATGGTTCAAGTGTTCACTACTTAACAGAGGACAAGTCTACAACAGCCACTCACCACTTGGACCGGCTTGAGTAAGCCCGCCTCTGTATCCGTTGCCGATGGAGCATCTTCCAAATCCTCCTCCCGTTCCAGTACGTCGCTTTCTTTAGGCCGTTTTGAATGAAGTCGCACTGCGGCCTCGTTAGCCGTGCTACTCTGGCTCGATAGCTTACGCTTTCGACTCTGTTCTTTGTCGGACGAGTCGCCATCTGAGCCAGAATGAGAGTTACTAGACTGGTAGAGTTCTTAGCGCCATTCAAATTTCTGCCCCCAAAATACACACCTTTGGTACGAAAGACTGAGGGTTTTTGGTTGGACTGTCAGGAGGCAAAGACATCGATTCCCCGCGTATCTTATCGGTGACCGCATCCACCAAGGCTTTGTCTGACTCTGGAAACGTGTTAGCATCGGCCCTACTGGAAGAGTTTACAGCCTTCATAAATATCAGCCACGGGTAGTGTACAAGGGTTATAAGCCAGCTTGGTCCACATACAGTAATAATCTTCGCTTCTTTCATTGCATCTACTTGGGACCCATCGACATGGGGGTTTTGCGCTGGTTGTTTCATGGTTTTAGCTGGACCTAGTGACTGTACTAGGAAAGCGGGACCAATTGTGTCTACACGAACCTGGTGGGCTCGCCGAGCGGCTAGATTTAGAAATGCTTTGCGATTCGCTAGTTGCAGGGTCCGGCATTTTAGAGTCAATATGAGAAATTTGTGTATGATTTTCGTCATCCATGATGCTCAGATAGCCGTAAGCACGTAAAAAAGATGTGTACAGGTCGTAGGCAGTCTAATGACGCTGGTCAAAGTCGAAAGCACGTGGTCCGATACAGTCACGTGAACGGCATTCAAATCAAAATGTTATGTCTTTAAGCCACCAGCCTCAACTCCCTGCGATTGTTTCGTCAAAGAGCTGTTATCTAGAGTGATACTGAAATACTAACCTAGTCCGGTCTCTTGCATACAGGTCCTTGTATGTGTTCCAGATACTTTATAATGTTAGGTCGGATGCGCCATGCATTTGTAGTTTATGTACTCACCGCATCAACTCCTCAATATAGAGTTTCTGTGTTGCTTCTACGTCAGATTTAGATGGGTTGGCCAGCTTCTTTACTCGGATTGGTCGCCCTACTACCGAGACGATTGGCCGTCTGTAAGGCATTAGCCCGAAGTTGTCTTCTGAGGCATCAGTACTTTTCGTGAGATACAGGTGAGAACACACAATTCAAAAGTCCCCTTCCATGGAACAAAGGGAGAGTAAATCCAAACGCCGACTGGAATTTTGTCTGGAGCTTGTGTACTGTGGTTCCTTTCTCGTTTGATAGCTGTTCATATATCTGCTCAACATAAGCACGGACCCTAAACAGTTACTTAAGAATGTTTGCCTTACATCGTTCTCTCCGAATGAAAACACCGGCACCAAATCCGCACTATTCAACTCAGCGAAGTTAGAACTGCTTTGCGAATTTATGTTTGCCCCTTACCCATGCTGTATCGCAATTTTGACAAACCTACGTGTCCATTAGCAATCATTCCGTCTAATGAAGTGACATACCCTACCCAAGGCGTCGCTTCAGCGTCAAATCAGCGGTCCCAGGGTGAGCACTAAGGCTCTCAGCTGCACCTCCAATAACAATGCCTCCGGGAGAGTGGGCTCAGACTATTCAGCGACCATTGCGAATGTGACTTACAAATAGCGGATCCCTGGCCCTGTTCTAGGATATTAGCACAGGATCGTTTGCTAACAGAGCATATGCCCAAATGTAGCAATATATCTCGGTAAAAAGGAACGTGGAAATTGGAAGTTAGAGTTAGAAGGTGTGGATTAATTCCTGGAAAATGCCTGGAGAACCCGGTACCTGCTGTTTATGAGAGGATGTCGAATAGTGAATACCAAGCCATTCACTCACTGTCTGTCGCAAATGTAGCAAAGGCTCCCCTTCAACTGATTATCAGCAAAGATGGCATAACGCTGGCCGTAGACATACATTCCAATGATACCATGGGGGTGGTAACCGAACAGGTATGGCCGGTCTGGAGGTAAGTCCGTTTCCTAAGGCACTAGTCAACGACGTCCCTCAACCAAGAAAAAACTGAAGTACCTTCACAATCCTATGACGCAGACGTCCTGATTTATGCCAATTTATCAAAACACAGAACGCTTACCTAACAGGGTAATACTCTGCGAAATATTTCCATATTATGGATTGACGGAACCATTGGCTCGGGCGACCCCCCTTGGCTGGGCTCTCGTCAAACACAAAGGCCCAGATCAAATATGGTATCAATAATGGCCAGAGGATTGGCAGAGAACTAGATTCGGGCTGTCAAATCAACAACACGCTGGAAAAGTTAAAAGGCTTACCAACAGATAAAGAACGCTGCGACACATAGGGGCATAAGCAGGGCCCAGATACAGACTGCGGCAGTTTGAAGCCGTCGTGCCCGCGGTATATGCAGAGGAGCCCACCTAATGAAAGCATAGCTCAATGTCTGCTAATAGGCTGCTCACCAGCCTCCCTCACCGAATTTTCGCCAAGTGGCTTGAAGACGTGGTTGTGGTAGACATGTTGCTTGCGTGTGAAAGGACGAGAGGGATGAAGCCAGATTTATACTTAGGATCACAGACCGATTCACAAGATTTTATATGAAGCACTCTGACGTCAGATAGTCGAAGTTGGCGAGAGCAGGTCGACCGGCAATAATCACGTGGAATCAAAATTCAGACGTAAACATTTATTATCATACAGGACCAAGAATGTGATTACAACGAGAAGAAACTATGCGTAGAGATCATCATCGTTTTCTTCAGCCGCAAAAGCAGCGCTTCCAGAGCCTGGCTGACCCGCGCCAGGTGCACCTCCCTCGGGAAACTTGAAGCTCGAGCCGAAGGAACGTGATTGTTGCAAGTTCTAATAGATAGGTATTAATATACGTCCAAGGTGAAGGGGGCGGTTATGGACATACCTGTGCAAACATTTCGTATCGGCGAATGTCTTGATCAGACACCGAACGACGCGCGAACTTCATCGCTTCCTCAAAGTGGTCTATCGTGATCTCAGGCACTGGGTCCTCCTGATCCTCCATCTCTGCATCACCGTCTTCACGGTCACGGCGTTCGCGCGCCTGGCGAATATCAGCGTCTATGCTTTCCCGAATGGCAAGCTTGGCAGCGCGTTGGCAAATCTCGGTGAGATCGGCGCCCGAGAAACCGTGGGTGTTCTTGGCCAAGAACGTCAGATCCACCTTTGGCGAAATAGGTGACTTGCGCAGAGCAGCCTGCAGAATTGAGATACGTGATGGCTCGTCCGGCAACGGGATGTATATAAGCTGATCAAGACGACCAGGACGTAGCAAGGCAGAGTCGATCTGGTCAGGTCGGTTCGTGGCTCCAATGATAAAAACGTTCTTCTTGGCGTTCATGCCGTCCATCTCGGTAAGAATCTGGTTGAGAACGCGATCACCAGCACCGCCAGCATCGCCACCACCGCCACCACGCGCTTTCGCGATAGAATCGAGTTCATCGAAGAACATTACACACGGTGCGGCAGCTCGAGCCTTATCGAAAACATCCCGAACATTTGCTTCAGATTCACCAAACCACATGGTCAACAGCTCAGGACCCTGAAGAACAAGTGGTGAGTTGGGACGCAAATGCAAGTTTTGGACACGGAAAACTTGCCTTGATACTAATAAAGTTCGCCTGACACTCGTTTGCAATAGCCTTGGCGAGGAGCGTTTTACCTGTTCCCGGCGGACCATAGAAAAGCACACCCTTGGACGGTGACATACCATATTTCAGGAATTTTTCGGGATGCTCCACAGGATACTGGACAGTCTCCTGAAGCTCCTGCTTGACTTTCTCGAGACCACCAATATCGGACCACTTGACGGTAGGAACCTCCACCACAGTTTCGCGAAGCGCGGAGGGGTTAGAAACGCCGAGAGCGAAACGGAAGTTCTCCATTGTAACTCCTAAAGCATCGAGGACTTCCGCATCTATAGTGTCGGCATCCAGGTCGATCAGGTCCATTTTCTCACGAATCTGTTGCATGGCAGCCTCGGAGCAGAGCGAGGCAACATCAGATCCGACGTAGCCATGAGTATCAGCTGCAATCTGGGTACCCAGGTTAGAACACCTGCCTGGCAGATGAATGCGCAACGTACCTGCTCTAAATCGACATCATCCGCCAGCTTCATGTTCTTGGTATGGATGCGCAATATCTCCAGCCGACCGGTTGGGTCAGGAATACCAATATCCACCTCACGGTCGAAGCGGCCGAATCGACGCAGAGCCGGGTCAATCGAGTTAGGACGGTTGGTTGCAGCCATCACAACAACGTTGGACCGTGCTTTCATCCCGTCCATTAAAGTAAGGAGTTGAGAAACTACTCGGCGCTCAACCTCTCCATTCGTCTAGAGACGGGCGATTATGAGCGAAACGTAATTCAAATTCAGCCAAAGAACGAACCTTTTCGCGCTTTGGAGCAATACTGTCAATTTCGTCAATGAAGATGATGGCGGGTGAGTTCTTTTCGGCTTCTTCAAAGGCTTTTCGCAGGTTACTCTCGGACTCGCCAGCCATTTTGCTCATGATCTCTGGGCCGTTAATGAGGAAGAAGAAAGCCCCAGTTTCGTTTGCGACAGCTCGGGCCATGAGGGTTTTCCCAGTTCCAGGCGGGCCAAACATCAGAATGCCTCGAGGAGGTTTGATACCGATTGATTTGAACAGTTGGGGATGGCGCAAGGGAAGTTCGACCAGCTCGCGGATTTGGGCCATTTGTTTGCGGCATCCGCCAATATCATCATAGCCAACGTCGGCCAAGTTGCCCTCTTCGTCCTCACGTTTGACAGGGTCACCCTCTGTGTTGCGTTAGAAATAAGATAATAACGATCCTGAGAGAGAAGCCTACCTGTGTGAATAACAGTGTCCTGTGCGACAATGCAGAATTCGGCGGGATCGGTTTCAATAACTTTGAATTCCACGGTGCGCATGCCGCCCCGGACAAGGAAAGTATCGCCCTTGCGAACGGGTCGATAGGCTTCAAGGAAGTAAGGTTTCAAATAAACTTCGAAAATGTTCCCGCCCAAACCCTCGACCGAGTCATCAAAGGGCAAAACGTGCACGCGTTTACCATACTTGATGTCATGGCAAGGCTGGACATTGCAAAGATCCCCGAGCTTTACGCGCAGATTGTTACGGGCAACTGTTAAGAGCAACTATCAGCACAATGACGCGTCGCAGCGTGACCCACGTACCTTTATTCATCTGAATCTTTCCTTCATCCACGTCGTCCGAGCTCAAGCAAATGAGGACGGTATCTTTGCGCTTCTTGCCACTAGATCATCGCATGCTTTAGCCACTACTCGAATTCAGTGAATACTATCGTCTTACCGCACAATGATAGTGTCGCCACGGAAAAGCTGGAGTGCCTCCATAGTGTTGGGGTTGAGGGTTGCGATTGAGTTGTCATCTGACGTCGCTTCGTCGACTATGAGGCGATTAGGCCTATCACACAGTCGGTCAATGTGCAACGCATACATGAGACCATGTACATACGATTTCTTCGGGCGGAGAATAGCGGTGGAGACATCGTCAGGACCTGGTTGACTAGCAGCACCAGAAGGATCAAGAGACATGGCTAAGTCGCGGAAGGTGGAACGAGACGCGGTTTGACGCGGACTATTATAAGGCTGAAGGCGCAGGTGGATGTGGCTGCTGCGAGACGCCCCTCGAAAGTTCTCAGGACGCGCAAGCTCTTATGATGATCACGTGTTTCTCGTCCGCGGACATGCTCCTCATTAGGTCATTTTAGGTCATCTTTAACTCTCAGTTCGCAGCTCATCGACCAGGAAGCGGAGCACTGCTGTTTTCTCGCTTACGACATTCGAACCTGCAGCTCATGCCGCATATATGTATATCATTGGTGGTAGTGAGTCTGTGTGTCTAATATATATTCCCAACTTTTGTTGTGCTGTGCATCATAACGGGAATCAGATGTATGAATGATTATGAAGTACTAGTCCCGGTCAAAGCTTTCTTGGCTGAAAAGCCTGATTCATTCGAACCATACAATTCTCATCAAACCGCCTATTCCGAGGGGCTTATCTTGCGGACGCCAACGGATGACAACAGGGAGATGCCACACTCTCAGATATTGCAATACATACCGTATATCACCGGGAAGCGGGCCGGTTTTAGTTGCTGAGCCGTCGTGGTACATACACGAATCCATAGAAGCTACTTTTCGACTGGATACACTGTTCATGGGTATGAGGCTTTGTGCAAATTTTGATGTCCTGAGTCGCTTTGTGTCAAGTGCAAGAGCCTATGCAAGAAAGAGCCGGAAATCAGGCAAATACCGGGAGGCGGACCACGTGATTTACAAGTACTTACCCCTTGAACGGGGACGGTTCATCCCTCTAATCTTGTCCAGATGATAACTTAAGGCCTCATAGACAACCATAGGCAGATAATAATGACAAACTAGTAGTCTGTGGAATCTATTATACATATAACAATAGGAGAGCAACCTCATATTACCTGCACAATCTACTCAAGAAAATGTGTACGAGATAACCTATCGTGAAGTCCGTGTATGCATGCTCTATTGTTTCAAGCTGCAATGTTCAGCAGCTCTCATTAGTTGCTGCCATTATATGAGATCTTGCCAGAGGCAAGCTAAGTTGGCCGAAGTGAAATGACGCTAGTTGTGCCGCAAATCTTGTGTAAGTATTAGAGAGGTTAATCGATATTCAGGCTTGATTTTTTCACAGAAGGAAGCAGGGCTGCACTTGCTTCATTTGCATCTCATCCTCTGGCTGCGAATGCTTCTATATACTTTGTAGCATGCAATTTAGTCAAAATTTGTGGCCGGCTTTGATCCGACCGGCCAGTCAATCGAGCACACAAGTTCGTAAACTAAGCGAATGGCCATGATTTCTGGCTTGAATGTGCAAAGCCCACTGAGGTATATCTGGTTTAAATTCAAGCTACAGTTTATGAAGCCGGACTCGAGAAAGAACCGATGCTCCGCTTCCCGGCCCGTTACGGTAATAGATTACGAATACTCACAATTCAGCTAAACGCATGTCCATAGCCAATCTTGGTAACCCGCGCACATTCTGACGATTGTAAGACGTACGGACGCATATTCGGGTGTGAATGACAGGGCAGCTCCAGGGTATAATTGGCTTATTTGGACGTTTCGAAGGAATTGAATGTTTCAACAGATAAGAGAGCCAGAGCTTTGACCGGGCTAAAGTATCGCGCTCTACTACTGCTCTACTGCGGCTGATAGTTTCCTGAAATTCGGAATCAGACAACCCCACGAAATCGGCCTGCTAATTATACTAGAAACGCCCTGCCGGGCCGCGCACCTTGCCCTAGATGTGGCTAGTAGCGACGACTAATAGTTGAATTTCTCTTTCGTAGCACAGGTTTTCTTTCTGGCTCAACACCCTTAACTGTTCATTATTGAGCCCATTGCGCCAGGGGTCCAATTTGAGAGTGCATATACTCGTCTAATTTCTTCAAAAACACCCTCGCTTTCTGCCCGTATCCTTCGTTAGGCGGTAGTTTTGCGTTGCGCATCGAGCGATATGCAAAACTTCCAAAAACGCACGGCTACTTCCTCATAATAATGCATTTTGCAAATACTTTGTAGATTACCACGCAGCTCTTGAGCCATGGCTACCTTTTTTGGACCTACCAACATGTGGCTTTGGCTCGGAATATGTGGCCAAACAAACTGCGTTCGAAGGTCACGCACCCTCCGAGTCCGATTCCCAATCGAACACTCGAGCGCTCTCGAATTCTATCTATCCAAATTATTTCGACGAGCCCAATCGCTTCGACGCGTTCGCTGAGCGTCAACTGAGCGTAACAAGATTGTGTGATGAAGTTATCTTTGGGAAGCGTCACGCTTGATCATCGCCGGGGAATTATTGGGCCACGATCAGTCGCGAGGTCCAAAATTGAAGGACAGTGGACAAGAATCAAACACGAGCATACGGGGATGAAACATATTCACGATGCTGACGAATTATCGGGGGAAGGTTGACCTTGGAGCAAGGTGATTTCAATTATAACTGACCAAATAACCCATCACGTGTCCCCTTATTGTTCTTGTTATATGACCTTCGCTTTCTCCGCTTGCCTGTGACTTGATGTGTTGTTGTTTCTCATTGCGGTTCGCCCGTTGTGTTCGTGTAGCAATTCAAATATATATGCAAAAAAAAGCCCACCACGTGCTGGCACATCTGGCGGCGCATATGTTTTCAGCGGCAAACGTCCATGTTGTACAAAATATCGGACCTTTTAAATTATTTTTACTTGAAGCGGCCCGTGCCCCGGGCCCCTTGACCTTGCTTCTGCTATAATCCTTCAGGACTGACCAAGTTCATATCAAAAGGTGTTCAAAAACAATTCAAACAGGTAACTTTTAACATTCGGTCCTCTAAGCAGACCAACGGGGACTCCTCTATGGGAGTCATAAAACCTATTTATTAGGCTTTCAGTCCTATTCTTTAGGTAGGTTTTGGCAAAATGGGTGATTTTAGGTCAAAAGGGACCACTCGGCGCTTAGCGAGTGACCTATTAAAATAGCCAGTCACGGGCCTTGCTATAATTAATAGGTCAATAGGATCTATTGAACACAGCAAAAGAGCTCAAAAGGGACCATTTTGAGCACCCTAAAAAATAGGCAAACCGACCCCCACAGAGCTCGGTGGTGGCGACGTGCTGCCGCTACTCATGCATCAAGCATAGAGTAGCAGAGCCATCCCAATCTAAGCTCTAAAGGGTTGGGTCAAGGGGTACGTGTATTCGTCGAAAGCACAGGGTGTTGAAAACACTAGACTGTACTATTCTAAGTCCTATACTAAGTCTAATGAGGTGCATATACCTAACTCGTGAGGGACATGTGCACAGTAGATAAGATTCAAATGGAAGCACAAAAACCTGGCCCGTAAATGACAGAAAAAATGCCACAACCAATAACAAGTACAGTACTAGGCACAAGTTTAGGGAATAATCGTGTATGTCCACAAACGCAAAGCGAGCGGCGACCGAAAAAACAAGGACTTTCAAAAGGAAAAGAAAATGGTCCCAAAGTAAGTTGCTTTTTTACTATCCCACACCCTATAAGGAGACCAAATACGTGATCTTTAATGTACTCCCGTTGATGCGCGATAGGGAGAGAAGGGTGGGTACCGAGCGCGATCAAAGTCAAACCCCGACCACTGCGAGTACTCACTTAGCGATGAAGAGCGTGGGGCATGGCATGCGACGCTACTCTCATGGTCTCCCCGCTAGGTTCAATGGTGGCTTTTGGGAGCTGCTTAACGCAAGCCGAGCGGGGTTCCGTCGGCTGGTATGTATTTAAACCCACATCGAATGCGTCTATCAATGAGCCGGCTACTCGCGTGACAAAAAATCCGTCAATCGCTTGCCTGCTCACGAGACGAGCGGAGGCGTTCTGCACCTCTCATGGGGCGGGAGAGCACGATTTTCGTGACGCCTGCGTGGTACATTTGAGGGTACTCGCGATAGAGAATAGGCTCGCGCGGCAGACGCAACGAACAAAAAAAGGGGGCCTGGTTGACCGCATAGGTTTAGATAAAGCCGAGGACTCTTAAGTCGATAAAAATGTATTCGTAGCCTAGTGAGTCCAAGGAGCTTACATATAAATACCACAGTATTTCCGGAAGGACCACAAATCTTACTGAGACGACCGGATAGAGCACATGATAATAGTTATGATAGCTCTGGTTCTGAACTTCTTAAGTTGCACACTCATGATGTTACTTTAGTATAGCAATGGGAATATCTTTTGCTATAATTGAATAGGCAAACTCAAGTCAACAGAACGACAAACGTGAACCCAGGACAAGTATGATAGACACTTTCTGCAATCAGAACCACCCGCGGTCAGCTGAGCGGCTCGGCCTTGTGCTCGGCGGATCTTTCGGCAATGTCGTGCCTGAAAGTACAGTAACTGCACTAAACGTTACTGCACTAGCCACGTGATTTAGTGGTTGCACGATTTCGCGTCTTATTCACACCCCCGGAGTGACCTTGCAGAAGCAAGGTTACATGCCCAGCGCTCACCTGAAGATCGTCAGCTCCAAATCCGTCACGTAAACTCAACGTGTAAAAGCCGTGCTGTTGTTCCGGGAGTCCTGAAAAGTATTATAGAAAGGTTAGAAATGCTCTACGTCGAGATTTTCAGGACCCTGAAAAACGTCAAGGTGACCAGAGGATTGGTGGGTACGAGCTGGGATTGCTGCATATAACTACATTTGGTTTCGACTAGTGTCACCTCTTGCAAACATACTTTGAGACGGGGCCAGCTTTTGATATGATAGGTTTGGTGCACCCTGGAGGCGGAAGGATTATATAGCACCGGGGAGAACGCTCTGTTGACATTAAGGACGTCGATCCGACCAGAATCCTTCCTCCGAAACACCATGCACCTGAACAGATCCCAGACCACACTCCTCTTCCGCCTAGTCACGGGCCATATTCAGCTCAACCGACATCTTCGCGTCCTCTGCCTTGCCGATTCTCCTGTGCGCCAGGCCCACGGTGAAGCCCAGGAAACGGTCACGCACTTCGTGCTTAAATGCCCAAAGTATGCCAATCTGCGGCATCACATCTTGACCACGCGGGGAGGAGAGTTTCTTTCAATGTCATTTCTTATTTTTTCTTCTCGTCCCGGCCTTACTGCGCTCCTGGAATATGTCCGGCGCCCCCGTCGTCTCTCTGACCTTTTCCGTAGTTAATTCTTCCCTTCTCCGTAGCTTAGTTAATGTAGCGCACAGCCATTAGTCTAGCCCATCGCTAGTGTATTCAGCTTTCAGTTACACGAGTCTCCTTTATCTTGTTTTCCCACTTCCTTTTCGTTCCCTATGTACAAGGATAGCAGTCGCAACGTGAGGCCTAGCCTCGGCACGACTCTAATATACATGATTCAAAAAAAAAAAGACATTAAGGGCGACACATATCCGCTCACTCAATTTCTATGAAACCATACATCGAATCATGGACGCACGAAGTCCGTACGCGGTCATATCAGCCTGCGAAGAGTATTACTGTAATGATCTGTTAACTACTATTCCAAGCTTACTTCAAGAAAAAGAAACCGGTTTTTTAGCATATAACCCGATATCCAAAGAATCTGACTCAATACCCTTTTTTTAAGGGGGGTCACTGCTTTCGTACGCCCTTCCTAAGCTCTTTCTTATATAGGATAAGCTACACTGGCCATCTGTATCTAGTCTTCGTCCTTGGCTTAGATTGATTTCATCGGAATGCGGGAAAAAGGAAATGGCCCGCTTCCCTGCGGAGGGCACTTCCCCAGGTCAGGTAAATACGTTCCGAGAATATCCGCTACCTGGCAATTTAGCGTGGCGTTAGCGTTCACATGCACTAAATAAACCACTGCCCCTGTGTGAAACGTATTAAATATATCCAATGTGTCACGCAGAGACACTTTCAAGCATCTTGATTCAGTAAAACAACGCCTAGCCCCTCATTAGGCTCGGGGATTCTCGATCATGTAGACTACCATATGCATGTAGTCTATGAGTTCAGATGACTCCGTTTTTTGACCGGGCAGAACCAGAGTCAGCAATAAGAAAAGGTGCCGATATGCGATACATAATGTCATGATCGGCATCGAGGCTCCCCCCACCAAAACAAGATGACAATGGTAAAACCAATCGCTCAACAACACCCCCTCCAGTTTCGATCCCCCGTATCACGATTTGTTTAACTCCATGATTGAAAAAAGGGCCCTCTGAGCACTCCCAGAAACCAGGATGTTGGACGCTCACGGAGCACCTCGACACGGGGCCTTCATTTTTGTCCACGCGGACTTCAAGGTTGTGCTGTTTTGGGTTTGATATCTTCTCCGGTATGACAAAAAAAGAATGAGTATCGTAGTCAGTTGCGTCTAGTTGATACAACGCGAGTCACCAGATGCATTCGAAGGTCGGAGAGGCAGCTTGTTTCGGGCGAGTAACTCGAAGACTATTTGGCCGCTCAGGAAATCGGCAGCGATACATCGTCCGATCAAAGAGCGCACAAGGGATTGATGCATTTATGTGTCAAAACAGAAGTAGTGGATATATAAACAAAACAACGCATAAAACCAAACATAACCCCTAGAAAAGGACATTCGCAATTTTCTCGCCAATGTTCCTAGGCGGAATCTCAGGCGACTCAGTCTCTGCCACTGACGGAATACCGGTAACAAAGTCCATGTCCTGCGGTTTCCAGACCTTGGTCTTCTTCCAGAACTTCCAGCCAGCATACAGGCCGAAGAAGATCGGTACGTTGATATCTGTTTAGCCTCAATGAGCATTTTGTGAAAGCGAGGATTAGACATACGCACAGCAAGTGAAAAAGTCGGAGGCATTGAAGTCGAAGAAAACGGAGAACCCGTTAATCAAGATGAAGAGCGCAGTCCAGAATATACCCCAATAGGACAGGTATGGTTGTAGCTTAGAGTAGTAGATGAATTGCGTCCGGTCGATGCCTAGACTAGATGATTAGCATGGTACTCGCACGGGAGAGGCAGTTTTGGATTCATACCTTGTGCCTTTAAGCCTTTGTAGAAACGAATGAACGTTATGTTGATAGCACACCACCTGTAGGAATCGTCGTCAGTGGATGAAGTTCGGCACTTGAATCTCGGACATACGTAAAGAAGCCCCCAATGGTGGTAAGATTGACGAGCCAGTTGAACACGGTAGTCCCGTCAGTACTGACGTTCATGAACGCTAGTAAAGAAAAGAGCGACTAGGACCACAAAAATCAGTCGATGCTAACTTGGGAACAAGTAGGACGTACGCAAAACCCGACTGAAACTATTGGCAATCCAGCCTTCGTGCATTTGGCGAAGATGCGAGGGGCCTGGCCACGGACAGCGAGACCATACAAGATACGCGAGGCGGTGAAAAGGAAAGAATTGCCAGCGGAAAAGGCAGAAGTGAAGACACAAGCATTGATGATGTGTGGAAGAACCTTAATTCCCGCGAGATTGATGGCAATAACGTACTATAGTAAAAAGCTCAGTGCTTATCACGTTTAGGTGAATGGCACTACTTACGGGTGACATCGCACTCGTTCCCGTATCCTGGAGCAGCTCGGCGTTGTTAAACGGGACGATCATGCCAGTAATCAGGATGCCCAGTATGTAGAAAACCACAATGCGATAGAACACCCTGCGGACCGCCTTTGCGATGTTACGACGCGGGTTCTCAGTTTCGGAAGCAGCACTGAAAGATGTTAATGCGGATTCCTGAATAAAGGTAACGTATATGCTCACATAGCGACAAGCTCCATGCCTTGGAACGAGAAGGCGGCTTGCACAAGCACACCGATGATTCCGAGGAATCGACCAAGCGAAACGGGAGAATCGACGAGGTCTGCGAAGAGATGTCAGCGTTTTGATATTGCTGCGATAGTACCAACTCACAAGTATTAAAGGCCCCTGGGTTCTTCCAGTAACGGAACCCGCGTCGGTCATGGTCGGGTCCTCCTCCAAGATCAATGACTAGCCCAACAATGATGAGACCGGTGATGAGTGAGACTAAACAGGTCGTTAGCAAAAAGCAAGCGCTAGCTATGATAACGTAGACGAACGTTTGATGATTGCAAAGAAGAACTCGGACTCTCCAAAGTAGCGCACACCAAACATGTTGATCGAGCACATCAACACAATGATAATTGCTGTGTATGCAATGCCTCGGGTATGCTACACAGGATTTAGATTAGCATCGATGTCCGGCATTCAGCCCACGAAACTAACGCTAGAGTCCCAGAATGTCAAGATGATTTGAGCTGCCGTGACTTCAACAGGGACCGTGATGCATTGTGTCTGAAACGTGGGCTGAGCATAGGGTCAAGAGCATAATGAGAGGCTAGCAACATACGTAGAAATAGTTCCAGCCAACTGCAAAACCAAGAGCGGGGTCAACCCATCGTGCCGCAAAGTGAGGGAAGGAACCAGATATAGGGGCAAAGCATGTCATCTCTCCGACAGCGCACAGAGAAGAGTATGCGATTGAGCCAACCTATGTCAAGTGTCAACATCAAAGGTCACATGGGCAGTATCTTAACCTACATGAATATAGGCTAATAGCGCACCAGCAGGCCCAGCACGAGCCAATGCTTTCCCGGAACCCAGGAAAAGACCGGTCCCAATGGTCCCCGCGATGGCAATCATTTGGACATGGCGTTGTTTCAGGCGACGTTGGACCTGGTCTATTGGAAGGTATAAGGGCGCTAGCGGTGAGTCAATAATATTGAATACATACCAAGGTCGTGTGGGTCAAAGTGGTACCTTGGGTCTGTCTGCTCGGCTGGAGTGGCATAGGTAGCATGGTCTTGGCCCTTTTCCAGTGAGCCAGCCTTGTCTTCCGCATAGTAGTCCTTTTCGTTGTGTGACATGTTGAAAGGCCTGAACAGCCGAGAGAGGGCTGCAGGAGTCGGGAAGAGGGGGGATGGGCAGCTGAGAGGGCGAGACTTGTACAGATATATAAAGGGTTCAGAGACGTTGGCGAACTGGGTGCTCCATTCTTGGCAACTGTAGGGAGTTGGATTCTCCGGCTGCGACAGCGAAGCGTCCTGCACGCGATGGTAAAGGGCTGGGCTTCCTATTGTAGCACGGACGCCATGCGATAGGCAGGCGAGCACATGATAACGCTTCGCAGTTGTTGGTGCCTGGCCTGACCATCATGTCCTGGTATGATAAGAGACAAGCCGGAGTTAGGCGTATACCCAATCACAGACATATGCGAGACGTAATCATACGCTGAACCAAGACCAAGGGTCAGTAGCAGCAGTGTTTTGTCGTGGGACATACCTAAGCATTTCGCGAACGGGTAGCCCGGACAGACTAACATCCGAGCCCCAGCAAGCCAAGCCCTTCTCTTATCGGAGACAAGACCGAAAGGTGCGGCTTTGGAGCGAGACCGTCAAAGCAACTACCAGTCTCGGTCGTGGGTTGTATGCACCACATGCTACCGTCAGTTGTAGATCTACCATGCTCAAGGGGCGAGGTGGTGGCAAGCGAGTAATCCGCTGTGGCAGGCGCTTACTGTAGGCTGGCACGTGCAGTTGGCGCCTGTCAATTTTCGGAATGAAGCGTGCCACCCATTACTCGATTTACTATGGCAAAGCGTGCTAGGACTTCCACATCTGACTTCGAGTCTCCTGGAGCCAGCATACCAGAGCCACTCGATTCGTCAAACACACGGTCTAAATACATCACCTCGGTGTCTTCGTTTACTGCGCCTCCTTCCACATTCAAAATCATTGTAGGGACATATGAGAAGCTTCTCTATGGGCTCGAAGGCCGCGTCAGATACAATACCGACGTCTCTGACCAAATTTCTGTGTCTCTCACACCGGTGTTCATCTTTCCTGCGCATGTTGCTTGTGTGAGAGCTGTCGCTGCTTCTCCTCAGGGCGGGAAATGGCTGGCAACTGGGAGTACGGACGAAATCATCAAGGTTTGGGATTTGAGGCGGCGGAAAGAAGTAGGAGGCCTTGTACAGCACCAAGGTGAGTTTTTTTTTCTTACTCTCGGAACTAATTTCTCTCAACCCCCCCCCCCCCCCCAGGCTCTATTACCCACTTGTCTTTTCCTTCGCGATCACACCTACTGTCCGCATCAGAAGATGGTACCCTTTGTCTGTTCAGCTCGAGGGACTGGGTCTTGCTCCGGACTCTAAAGGGACACAAGGGCAAGGTCAACGATGTCGCAATGCACCCATCGGGAAAACTTGCATTAAGCGTCGGCAAGGATAGAACACTCCGGATGTGGGACATGATGCGAGGCAAAGGTGCAGCTAGTACCAAACTCGGTAAAGGTGAGTAGGTCGCTTGTCCAGTCTAGCATACTTCTAATTGGCATCCAGAGGGTGAGTTGGTCCAGTGGTCGGTCAGTGGCACCACCTTCGTGGTCCAATCGGGCTCGGGGCTGGATATATTCCAAACCGTATGCCGTTCCAATTTTCATGTCGTCTCCCACCATCTAATATGGTTACATCGGGAAGGACATGACGTTATTAGACAGTATCACCCACTCTTCGCGCATCCACAGCATCAAGTACTGGAAATATCCAAAGATGAACGAGCAAAGTATCTTGCTTGTTGCTGCGGAGGACAACTACGTGACTGCGTATCATATTGGTAACACACCATCATCATCGCGAATACTAGCTAAATTCGGGGGACATATCAATCGGTACGTTCTCATTCTTTCCACTAGCACAACCGAGCGTTCCTGATATTTCCACCATAGTGTAAAAGCGCTAGATACCCTCGAAATCTCTCCCGCGGGGCAGGACAGCCCAACGACCTTGATGTCAACAGCTTCTTCAGACGGAAGCATTCATGTCTACGACCTGGCTATGATACCGATCAATGCGGAGCCTCTAGAAGACGTTCCTACATTCCAACCAATTGCTTCATACGACACCAAGGGCAGTCGGCTGGTGTGCTTGGCGATGGCCGATGGCGAACCCGCCAAGTCTTCTTCAATTCTGGGCAAACGCAATGCTAAGGGGTGTACATGATTTATTATGTTACTGTAATTTCATCATTCGCACATCGCTGTGCATCATTGTCCTGGACGATCACGCAAGCTCGTATATAAGCGCTGACCTCATCGAATAAGTATTCTCCCTTATCTGCGCACCACTCGCGTACCTCGCCATCTTCATCCTGTAATGTCCTCCCAATCTGCCGGTCCCAACACATCGCGTAAACCAGGGGTGCGTGATCGACGAAGCGAACCGATCCAGGTACGCATGTCAAAGACACTCTCCTATATCCTCCGCCACGGTGCAGCCAAAGAAGGACTGGCTATTCGGTCGGACGGGTACGTGCGGGTGGCGGACCTCGTGGGTTTACTTGTGTTCCTCCAATGAATACAACACTAAAAATCCGGTGGCACAGCTGGCTCGACCAAAGTTAAAGGAGCTCGACCTGCCTGGGCTGTTAAGGATTGTCCAAGTCGATCCAAAACAGCGTTATCAGCTAGGAACACGACTCGCATCGTCTAATGAACCAATTATTCCTATCCTAAAGGCTGAAATCCCCGAAACAACCGCTGAGCTCTGGGTTAGGGCAAATCAGGGGCATACATTAAAGGTGGGCATTTGCTCGAGACCTTAGGAAATGAGGCTCGTTCATACGCTAGCATCGGAGGTGGATGATCTCGACCTGAGGCCGGTGATTGACTCAGACGAGGTGCCATGCGCGATTCATGGTACTACACTGAACGCCTGGCAGAACATCAGTTCGTGAACCTTTACTTGGTTTCAACTACTTTGAGCTAATATATCGCAGAGAGCCAAGGTCTGAGCCGAATGCAAAGGAATCACATTCACCTTGCTAGCGGAAGGCCAGGGGAATCGGGCGTCATGAGCGGTGAGCACCTCGATCCCCAATATTCTCAAGCTAACAGTTGGT
Organism: Ceratobasidium papillatum; assembly: GCA_037042815.1. NCBI lineage: Eukaryota > Fungi > Basidiomycota > Agaricomycetes > Cantharellales > Ceratobasidiaceae > Ceratobasidium > Ceratobasidium papillatum. Next base: position 2,644 of record JAYRCO010000363.1, on the reverse strand, counting down.
TAGGGATGCGTACTAGCTCCCAAATATTAATATTTATAGACCTCAAAGCCGCAATGATGTCGGGTATCTTGTTTTACACTTCCTCGAACGGGGTTATCTTGACCACTGGAAACGATTCCGGCTTCATACCGCCTGAATGCTTTGCGTCGGTGGAACGAAGAGCGGGTTCGGATTGGGAGTCCATCCTCGTCCAAGAAAGAGATAATGAATCTGTTATCAACGAGAAGCCTGCAGAAGTGTAGTCGATGCTAGCCTTCTAAATCAAATAGTTGGGTATTTATTTCGTGCGTGTGTAAAAAAAACCTGTGTATCACAAAAAGCTGAACACTCGCTCATATTCTGCAAGAGACATTTGGAGAAAAACCTACATATACGTCGAGTTCAGGAGTGCGTCTGCAATGTTTGTGCCCACCCTGAAATATGAATATATACATGGTACTAGTCCCTCCAATTATTCTTTCGCCTACTGGACATTAAACGTAAAGTAGCCCAGATAGTACTATCTTTTACTCATGGTGATTCGACCCATCGAAGGGATGCAACAGTGATGTGGAGGATGTGAGGCAGAGAAAGTCCGTTAATCTTTGGGTGAGTATTTACTGCATGTCCAAATGAGACAGCTTATTACTTGCTCTCGTTGACCAATGAGAGGTATCGAGTACGCCCTGGTCGACTGAAACATGGTTTCTGCGCGGCAATCGCACCAATGGAGCTTAGGTTTAGTACCATACTCGTAGAAAAATCAAAGTGGCTCGGTGGGTTGGGTACTTACTATACTACATTTTATCCATGATTGCAGGAATAACTGGTGAGACTCGATCCCTCGCATTTCATGCTGGCTGTTTGCTACAGGTAGGGCCCATATTTGAAAGTCTTTTCCAGGGCTTTCTGAAAATTAACATGAGTTTAGATAACTGTCTACATAATTATGGGCGAATGGAGCGAATGCCAATCCTGGCTGTAAATAAATTATCACACAATATCAAAGGTTCCGTTTCATTCGTCAAGAACCAGCACATCGTCGTCAGAGCATGTTCTGAAGGGTGATGGTTCAATTCTGAAGCAATCACCAGATTAGCCAAGGATCACAGGAGCCAGGTCCAACGTACTGTTTAGGCCTGCGGCGAGGGCCTGGGTCAACACTGGGACTAGACTGTGAACCCGCTTGAATCATGTCCTTGCGCCATTGGAGTTGTTTGGCGCCTGCTTCGTCCATGCGGTCCTCGCTACCCTCTCCCAATCCCAAGAGATCGCCGCGATCGGGAAACATCATCTGTCCGTACTGTCGGCTCTCTCGCAAAATCTTCAAGGCTTCTTCGTGCGCGCAATCCATGTCTTGCTCGACTAGCAGTGCAGCTGCTTCAGGAACAAGCACAGACAAGAAGAATTCACGCGGTTGTAGTGGCTTCGATTGTTCTGGAGACAACTCAGGGAATAAGCTCGTCAAAACGTCAAAAAACACCAATGTGCCCTGTTCCCCATAACTGAACCTATCGCGTCAACAGAATCATCTACAACCAACCAAAACACTTACTATCCAGGATGCGACAGCTCGAAGGTGTCCAACTGGGCTCTAATACTGGCAGCTCTCAGCACACCCTGTCGCTTGATAGTTTCGGATAATGTGACGAAGAAATAGCTAGATCGAGGATCAGAAATAATTTCTTGCAAAGCCTCCACAATCTTCTTGCTTTTCAAGCGCTCCCGAACGCTGCTCCAATGAATCACAACTGGCCAACGATTGACCTTGCCTTGGTGAACGTACGTGGTCTCAGCACGGTGCATATGGCATAGGTTTATGAAGGTCGTCAGGGGCGCCATCAAGCCAAGTGGGTTCCTAGCGCGGGGCTCCGGTTTAGCGAGTAGCCTCAGCTCGGCTAGCGTTTGTAATAGATCTGGAGATGGGTTGTCCGGAAGTGGTTCATCACAAAAGGGGCACAAGTCCTTGGGATCCACGTGCACTGAACGTTGTTTAATTACGAGCAAACAAGAGAAATCTAAAAACGTACAAAGCGTATCTTCTCCAGCATTTGTAGAATCATCCAGTGTCGAAGGGGACTGAAGGAGTCTCTCGATGTCTTCGGGTCTAAATCGCTTACGAGGAGATGGAGGATCAACTTCCATAGCCGCCATTTTCGCGGCGGCCTCTCGTGCATAAGCAGCCATCGGAAACTCTGCTGGCACTCTTTTGGGCACCAGAGCAGCAGGAGCTTTTGGTAATATCGATGTCAACGTCTGCTGGCAAGATTAATGTGGATGCAAGTGAGACCTCGTTGCGCTGCTCACCTGTCCTTTCCTGGGGATTCTTGGCAGCTTGTTGATTTGAACAGGGTCGAGTATGTGTTCGGGTATCATTGGTGGTTGAGTATCACTAGTTTCCCATTCGTCGGCCAAGGTGCTTGACGCTGCTCGCTTTGGCTTTGCCAAGGCGGAGCTGGGCCCTTTGAAGGGAGGTGGCGCTGGCTTTGGGGCATTAGAAGCTATCAGGATATGAGTACAGGAAACCTGGAGACCGGATGAACGACCAACTCTGTTTCAGTGGCTTTCGCTCTTCAGCCGCTGGGCGAGATCGACTGAGCCCAGCAAATGGGGCAGGAGCAGGTTGTCGTACTGACCAGTATAAGTCAATAGTGCGATCTTATGG
>JAYRCO010000362.1:0-28862 GCA_037042815.1 Ceratobasidium papillatum | reverse complement strand
AGTTGAAGTCTACCATCCCGAGTTTTTCGTTTTTCTTCTTGCTCCTGAATCTACCGGTCATATATCACACGCTAGGATCGAAATATCCTCCAACTCACCCCTCTCATCTCTAATTGAACTGGTCGCCTCAACGCTTGGCGTTCAAGCCTCTAGTCAATATCGCCTCTGGAACATGCCGCCCGTAACTCCCAAAACTGGTATACCTCCCTCTCAGATCGAACGTGGCACTCTACTCCCTGTTCCTCGAGATGACTCGACTCCTTTAACGGATTTCGGGAGGATGGGCCGTGTATTTGCGTTGGAAATCTGCGGAACGGATGGCCAATGGCCGTTGGATGCCGAATCGGTTTCAGTCTCTGACGACCCGAGCAAGGGAGTAGACTTTGGCAGTGGTGAAAGTCAAATAGGTTGGACAACACCTTTCCCAGGACAGGTAGTTGGGCCACCAGTACCGCGTGGAACAATGGGCCTGCAAAATCTGTGAGTAACGAACAACTTCGGTGCATTACCCTTTCTAAAGTTTTGTTCATCCAGTGGTCATACGTGCTTCATGAACGCCGGGCTCCAATGTCTTCTTCACATCCCCGAGCTCGAACGCTATTTCCTTGAAAATCTCCATCTCCACGAATTGAACCCGAACAACCCGCTGAGCACGGACGGGAAAATGGCCACAGCCTTCAACATTGTCGTACATCAATTCTATCCTTCTAAAGCTAAACCCGCTTCCGGCTCCAAAGTCCAACGACGAGTGGGCAGTTCGTCCTCGTACGCAGCGCGAAACTTTCACGACACGCTCTGCGGCTTTGCCCCCGTCTTTGCTGGTTATGAAGAAAACGACTCGCAGGAATTGATCGGCATGGTACTCGATAGCTTGCATGAAGACTTGAATCGAATTCTCAAAAAACCGTACGTGGAGCGGCCAGACTGGCCCGAAGAGGATTTAGGAGAAAAACTAGCGGAGACGGAAGCTAGGATCGCTCGTGAAACCTGGGAGGGCCATGTTCGACGAAACGATAGCATCATTGCGGATTTATTCCACGGAATGTACAAGAGTACTCTGTCCTGTCTTAGCTGTGGAAAGGTGCGTAGAAGGGTCTTTAAATCGTCGAGCTTCTAATATGTGCGGACATTTGACCAGGTTTCAATTACGTTCGAACCGTTTGTTTCACTTGCACTTCCTTTACCTGCTGCAGTGGCACTTTGGCGTCATACAGTGCATTTCGTTCCGTGGGATGTCAAACAGCGCCCACTCCATCTTCAAATTGAACTTTCCAAGAGCTCGAGTACGGCTAGTCTCAAGGAGAAATTGGGTAGCCTATTGAAAACCAAGCAGGAGAACGTGAGTGCGCACATATTTTAGCGCATATATTGATGTTTACAGTACTTGATTATAGTTACTGGTCGCTGAAGTTTGGAAGCACAAGTTCTTCAAATTCTTCGATGAAGATGCGGATATTACTGAAATTTCCAATGACGATATGTTGGTTGTGTACGAGCTTCCGATACCAGCTACTCTACTAGCGTCTACCCCGCAACATGAATCGGACAGCAAACTCCCCGTTATCCTTCCAGTGATTCACACTTCTTCTGGCTCCCCGTTCGGTCTCCCATTGCTCATTGTAGCAAACCACTCTGAAACAAGCTCGTCCGAAGAGTTGTCTCGTGTAGTTGCAGAACGTTCCGCGCGATGGACCAAGAATGAATGCGGTGCTTCCTCGTCAATCGGATTCAATCTCAAGGTATTCAACTCGGGAGGTCATAATCTTGAGACTGGTTTCCGCTTGGGTGTTGGTATGAACAAGCTTGAAGACTTGGCCTCTCGTAAATCTACGTCGCCCAGCACGCCCTTGGTCAATGCAACTGAGGCTCTAGTGTGCGACTGGCATCCCGAGGCCAAGGAGAAGATCTTCTCACGGGATAATTCCCTTTTCGACTCTTGGGAACCTTACTCTGGTTTGATAGACCCGTCTAGTTCGTCATCGGAGCTAGAGTCAATCGGCCTTGACGACTGTCTAGACGAGCTTACCAAGATGGAACACCTCGGCTCTAGCAATTCGTGGTATTGCTCCCGATGTAAACAGCACCGCCCGGCTACTAAACAACTTCAATTGTGGGCGACACCAAACATCCTCATTCTCCAGATCAAACGCTTCGCAAAACGACACAAGATTGACGAACTAGTCACGTTCCCCATCCAAGGTCTAGACTTGTCAGATAGGATAGGAGAGAAAGGTCTAAAGGAAGATCATGTCTACGATTTATTTGCCGTCGACGAGCACAGAGGCGGAAATCTTTCAACTGGAGCTTACAGCACGTATGCCAAAAACGAGTCGGACGGAGTTTGGTACAACTTTTTCGATGCAAAAGTTTCTCCAAGTACACCCCAGGAGACCATTGTGAGTATATGCGGTTATGTCAGCCCGAACAACTGACGTTTGCTTGTTTCAGAATCCTGGAGCGTACTTACTATTCTACCGGCGCCGAACAGCGTCTGTTGAGGATGTGATGAACAAAGCGAAGCTGAAGATTAGTAAGCGTGTATCCACTTAAATCAAGAATCCTTGTTTCTTGATGCACGTAAAGTGCTATCGATGTCATGTACAACGCAGAATGTTCTGCGATATGACTATGTGGTTAGCACAATATAATACAATTGAAATCAGCTTTGCGAGTTCAGGGGGATGTAAATTCGGTGCGAGCGATTGTAACTACAATACGTGGCGCGAGAGATTGTGGATAAAAGGAACATGTTGAATTGAAAATAAGTAGAATCAATGGCGGGCATTCAAACTTGTACGATTTCTACTCTTACAATCAAGCGGCAGAATATCATGGCTGACTAAACAAAAAATATAACGTGCCCTACGGCCCAGCAACTATGAAAGGAAAGAACCACAGCATAAAGGTATGAAATTTGTACCAGTAGAGGACGATGTACGCACTACCAGCCTCTTATGTCTCGCTCTCAACCAATGCCGTACTTGTATCATATAAAGCGACGAGCCACCTGATATTTTAGCCTTAACCGGCATTTACAGTAAGCTGTCCCTGGGATAGGGAAGTGCCGCAGTGTACAGTCATGTTACCCCAGTGAGCGGTACAAAACAACGTGATTGCAGAGAGCTCCAACAGTTTAGGCGCCCTTCAAACACCTGTCAGTGAAGTGTGGATACATCGACTGTTGTGCAAAGAATTTGATCCACATCGCCACCTAACCGCCAGCGCTTCGAGTACTTATGGGAAGCCCGTCCATTGATCGGTGTGATTGTGATTCTCGCTGTCAGTAATAACTATTATGAATTGCACTGGATCCTCATTCTAGTCATGGAAGGCGATCATGCAACATATCTGGCTACGCGATTGGGCCGATCAAGCAATGGTTTCGGTGATACCCTAAATGGTATACTTGTCAGCTTGGCATTGTGCGCTTGTTAAGCATTGTGAACATGCTAAGGGGATGGTACTTAACCTGAGCTTCGTTCAAAATTTAAGCCAACCCTCTCCTTCGCTCTCAGGCTTGAAAGTACTGTGACAATGAGTGGCCGTTTTCTTCTTTCCGTCTTGTCTATGATTGGGACTGGTAAGTACAACTAGGTGCAGCAGCTCCGCTGGTGGCTAAATCGTAGGGTAGTTCTGTCCCAAACAAACACGAATCGTGCGACCTTGTACGACTACATTGTTGTAGGTGCTGGACCCACAGGCATAGTTGCAGCCGACCGCCTATCGGAAACAGGCAAAAAAGTGATCTTAATTGAGCGGTAAGCAATTTGATATCAAATATGGTTAAATACTATATCCTTCTTTCAGTGGAGGACCAAGCACGGCCGAGACCGGAGGAACTGATATCCCTCCATGGGCAAATAAAACACATGTGAATGATAGCAATTTGTAGAAACTTATGAGGTGCTTACTTCGTACAATTTAGCTAACTCGCTTCGACATTCCCGGAGTATACGAGAGTGTGTACTTGGGGAACGCTAGTAGCCAATATTGGTGGTGTGATGGTGAGTTCAGCACATCCGAGTATATTATCTCTAATCGTTTGAGGATAACGCAGATATTATCCCCCGCGCTGGATGTCTTGTTGGTGGGGGTGCAGCAATAAACGGAATGTGAGCTCAGCTTTATGAATGTTGATAGCATCTTCGTGACTTACATGTTTTATCTAAGATTGTACTGGTACCCAACCGATTTCGAGTATGCTACGTCTAACGGTTGGCCGCGCGGTTGGCAATCAGTCTTGCCATACTTGAATAAAGTCAAAGCGCGCTTGCCATCCACCGATAATCCTTCAAAGGACAAAAAGCGTTACTTGACTCAGGTCTATGAGGTACTCAAGTCGATACTCGACAAGCAGGGCTATAAGGGAATTACCGCCAATAGCCACCGGAATCAGAAAGACCACGTGTATGCTCATACTGCTTACCATGTATGTTGAACCATTCGTAAGATGCTTTTACTTACATAGCCTGGCTTAGATTCAAAACGCAATACGAGCTGGCCCTATGGATACGTACTTAAAAACTGCGAGGGCTCGACCTAATTTCAAACTTCTAACTCACACGAAGGTACTTTCCGTTCTGCGCAAAGGGGGTCAGATCACGGGCGTGCAAACCGACCATACTGCTGGTGAGTGTGCATCAAATTTAGAGCGCATACACTCACATAAATGTTTGCGTACAGCTGGAGACGACGGTATGATTCGTCTTTCAAAAAAGGGTCGGGTTATTTTGGCTGCCGGGGTGTTTGGTACCGCCAGGCTATTATACCAATCGGGTATGAACGTCTTACTTCGCACCCGCCCTATGTGTATTTATAGGTCACATAGGGATCGGGCCTAACGATATGCTATCGATTTCCGCCGGCAACTCATCTACCTCGCAACATATGCCTCCGGCATCGCAGTATATCCAACTTCCTGTAGGAATGAACGTCAAAGACAACCCAGCAGCGAGAGCCGTGTTCGCACATCCCAGTATTGACGCCTACGAAAACTGGGCCAATGTTTACACGAATCCTCGGCCGGCAGACGCGGCACAGTACGTTTCCGATCGATCGGGTGTGCTCGCTGCGCCTTCTGCACGAGCCAACTTTTGGCGAAAATACAAGGGATCTGACAAAAGGACACGCTACATTCAGGGAACCTGCCGGCCTGGGACTGGCGCAGCAGTACCACCTCCATACAACGCCTCAGCAGTGTTCACCTGCACTATGTACGTCGCTACAGGTCTTACGTCAGTTGGAAGAATAGGTAAGAGCGCCCCTTGATAACTAAGACTTCTAGTTTACTATGATTTAATTAGGCATTGACTCGGCTATGCGAGGTGTAATTTTGAAAAACCCATGGTTGAACGAAGTGGAGGATAGAAAAGCACTCGAGAATGGGATTTCGGACTTACTTTCTACATATAAGCAAGTTTCAGGCCTCCAGCTAATCACTCCCAATAGCACCACATCGGTACCCGACCATGTCAACAGAACACTAACTGGCTCGAATCATTGGGTTGGGTCAACTAGGATGGGTACAAACTCATCGAACTCAGTAGTTGACCCTAGCACCAAAGTCTGGAACACAGGTGCGTATATCAATGTTACTCGTGATTCAAGGTCTTATATGATGTTTGTCGTAGAAAATTTGTTCATTGTCGACGCTGGCATCTATCCCGGCGTACCCACAGGTAATCCTACGGGATCTCTTATGGTTATGGCGGAAATGGCCGTAGCTAAAATCAAGGCGATGTCTGGAGGACCTTAATTCAATGCTGAATATTTTTTCAAGGGAGGTTTTTACTTGCATACGAAGTCAATGCTATTATGTCGTACTATAATCTATGTGGTTTCAGAAGTCCTGTTTTATACATAATTAGGCGCATACATGTCCTACTTAGTTATGTATATATATATTTCGAACTGGAACGGACTTGCGACTAGCATACGGGAACGGTGTAGCGCAGTTAAATTTCAGCAATATTGAGCTGTATCTCAGCCTTTGAGAGGGTTCTGCAAGGCGGGAGAGCTCCAAGCCGCGAAACGCTGCGCCAGTGCAGTGTCCGGATAGGTTCGAGAAACATAGATGCGTCCTAGTACCCCATCTTGGAACTGTCAAATACGTTGTAGGGTCAAAAATCGCCATTGAAACTTGCCTTACTACATCAGGAATACTACGGAATTAAATATTCATAAGTGAGCCTAAGGTAGTAGTAAGTTGGAGATGCAAATTGAAGGTCACAAAGCGTGCGGCATATGGGATCAAAAGGTGGTGAATGGGTTGGTATGATACAGCCCGTAATCGTGATTGATTCTCACGTCACGAATCTCAATATGCAAAAAAGATAAAGAGGCTCGTTCAAGGCAGCCTTGGGTTTCCCATTCATTTGATCGAACCTGATGTATCTTCAAAATTGAGCTGGTGTCGAGTGCAACGTACCGCCAACTATCACAAAGGCTGACAACTATTATGGGTCGCGTAAAGTCTTTTGTGGACTCATAAGAATCAACAAAGATACGGAGTACGTGCTGGAGAGTGTCATCTGCAAGCCGGCCAATGGGTGTAACATATTCATTATGAATTTCGAATAATGTAATCGATGCGTCTAGCGGACGTTCCCAAACCCTAGTAATTAGCCTGGAATAGCTGCTGATAGTAGAGCTTACGTTTTTAAACTCTGCAAAGTGGAGTGCCAGGGGGCTTTAAGCAGCGGCAAGCAAAAAAGTAGCATCATGAAACTCTTCCACCGCATTTTAGAGACGCCTTTGCGATTCCACCCAACGCGCAAGTGCGGCACCCGAGGGACTCAGATCTAAAGTGCTCATATAGAGTGCTTATGTTGTAATAAGCTACGGAGTACTAGGACTCGGAAACCAAGTGATCAAGGGCGAGATCTGTTTGAAGAACCAAGCTGTTGTGGCGTTAGCTTTGATGGCAATAGGCACTTAGGCAACATGTGTAATCAAGGATCGCTGCTGGCGAGCTCAGAAGTTTTGCAGATATCGGTGAGTTCATCCAAGCAGAAGCAAGTCTGAGACTGAACATTGTCTATTCTGGGTGATATAATGTACTTCTACTAATTCTCTTTGAGGTAAATAAAAGATACATACAAGAAGTAGAGGCTTCGCAGAGGGTGCGACCGTTACCAAAGGCTCCAAGATAGAACATATCAAGCTTCAGACAGTTGGGATACTAGCCCCAAGTGTCTGAAGTAAACTTCTTACCATCATCGAGGATTTTAAAATCCGGAACCATCTCAGCTAACCAAACACAAATACCCAGTTCTGGGCTAGCCTTGACTTTGACCACCTCCCCTTGCCCTTCAGTTTCAACAAACTCGCAAATAATGAGCCTGAGGCGCTGTACTTTGTGCGATACAATCATTCATCGGAACGCTTCCTGGTTTGTAATGGCACAGACTGTAATTTCGACCATGCGGAAACGAGTGCCACTGTCACCTAAAATCAAGAGTTTATCAAGCACCATTTCACTTAGGTTCCTTCCATGATAAATAAACATGTCAATATTCGCCAGCTTAGGAGCTATCGTTCCAAGGATAAGGTGATTGCTTTCGTCCCCGAGCCGAAAGGTAGAGGGATACGAGGTGTTCCAGTGATCCAAAAGCTCCAAAAATAGCGTGCGCTCGCTGCCCTGATAGGTATCAAGGTACAATTGTACTTGGTTTGAAGTAGGCCAAACAATCTGCGGTAGAAGGTCATGCATTCCCTTCGAGATCTGAAGAGTAAGAATACGAAGGTCACAAAGCTTGATTGGCGGACATAGAGTTGGATAGTTATCTATATGAGTGCTAGAGCACCGTATTTTCAATGTGCGCAGTAATGGACTTCCTGCTAGAGCTCTAGAAAGTATTTGGACAGATGGGCTCCGCCTTTCCTGGGGTTCGTCCAAGACAAGCTCCAAAAGGTTGCGGAAGGGGCAATCGATGCTTCCTAGGTGAATGTTGCTAAGGCTCAAAGTTTGGATAGGGTCGGTGAATTCAGGTGTGGCACGGTTCAATACAGCATAACGGTCGTAGCTATTCGGGTTGCATGTAATTGACAGCTGTTTTACCGAACCAGGAGTGCCATGGAGGAGCCATATTTCTACAAGTGAGTGTAAAATAAGCCCATGTTGGGCTTCCAATTTGAATGACACGAAGCGGGGAGCATGTGTGATCAAGAGATCGCGAACAATGCGAGCGTGATACAACAAAACATCATGTGTTCCTCCTAGATTATAAATGTCTCCAGGATTACAAATGGTGACGTCAAGTAGAGACCGAGACGCTCGTTCAAGGCACAGGGAAGCAGCTGTAAATTTTTCGTTCACTAAATCGAAGGTGATGTACCGCCAAATCGAGCTTGTATTGAGCGCAATCTCTCGCCAAATGTAACAAACACTAGAGATTACAAAAGGCAGCCGCATAAAGTGTACCACAGGCTGGGATGATTCAACAAAAATGCCAAATATGTGCTGAAGAATGTCGTTGGTTAGGCGGTTGATAGGGGCAATAGACTCGTTGCGAATCTTGAGCAAGGTCGTTGATGCTTCTAATAAGCGTTCGCGAGTGATAAGGACAGGTTCGGTGTATTTGCTAATGGTGGAAGTGATATTTTTCGACTCGGCAGAGTGGATGCCCAGGGGGGCATAAGTAGTTGCAAGCAAGGAAGTGGCATTATAGAACTCCTCCATTGCGTTTTTGAGGTGTTTTTGTGATTGTACCCATCGCGCAAGTATCGTAGATTCAGGAGCCGATTCCAAAGGGCTCATATCGGGAAGCCGTATTTGAACCAGTTATGGAAAGCTGAGATTAGGACAGTTGGGTGGTTGAGGCCAAGACCAGAATCGAGGAAAGTGAGAATATATCACGTGCAATTTTGATCTCTAGCGCCTGCAGGTTCTTCATTCCTCCTCACCCCAACTATTTAAACCGATATGCCGCCACTAGCGCTGACAGGAATTGTTACAAAGGCTGGGTACATGAGCAAAACCGCTACGGTGACAGTAACACGGTACTTGGAGCACCCCTTGACACACAAAGTAAGTTCCGGTTGTAGTCCTTCTGTTTGCTTTTATCGCGCTCAATTCTAACTTGCGTTGTTCAGCTCATCGCCAGGAGTAAAAAATTCCTAACACATGATCCGAAAGATCGTGAGTAGCAATGGATGATGCTCATATTGTTACTCAGTTTTTACATAGAATTAAAAGAGGGAGACAAGTGTATCATCCGGAACTGCCCGCCTGTATCCGCGCGTAAACGTTTTGTACTCGAATCGATTATCAAGCCGAGCGTACCATCGTGATTCGTATGGGGGTACGTATGATATAGAAATGTCGTAAGCCAGATAATCACATATTCCAATCACCATCACTGCTCTGATACCGATTTTGATCTCAAGGTCACACTGCTGTTTCAATTATTTTATTCTAAATACCAAATAATGAACATGAACTATGCCCAAGATCCAAGTCTAGACTCTTCCCCGCGGACTTTCCGTTCCTATCTCCAACCTCCGGAGGTCTCGACCGCGATAATTAATGAGTCGAAGCATACTATTTGTAGAGTCACGCACCTGACGGAAAACTATCCGCGCCGCACGATAACCGGCCTCACTCTTATTCCCAAAGCGGCATATTCCAGTGCTTTGCGGCCAGTTCCCGGCGGCCCGAAGCGGTGAGTTGCGGCATCATAAATTTGTATTTCGCGGTCGCTTATACCTCACTAACTGGCCGCCAGAACATAAAAAGGCCCATGGGGTCTACGTGTCTCGAGAAACGATACGATATGCCGTTCACTCCCGTACAGACGCTCGTTGGTGCTGCCATGATGGGGTCGGTCTTGATACCCTTTTTTGCGTTGCTCGGGCTAAAGGCTAATTCACGTATATTTTCTTTTGGTAGGATGGCCGCAAACAATGTTCTTGTCCTCAACGGTGGCGTGTTGGGGATATCCGGGTTCGCACATCGAACGGTAGCGGCTTTTATCTACTCGATTCGCCAGTTGCTCCGCGGCGGCTTGGACGCGGAAAAAGAGGACGCTAATCCTGATCCGGAACAACTTGCTTTGTTATCCATGGCTGGTCTTTTGGCGGGCGGTGTTGCTCTAGGGCTGAGCAGTGGGCAGTTAGAAAATCAGATGGGGGTTCAGCTCGTGGATGCATATGTCTCGGGTACGGCGGACTGGATGAAGGTGATAGGATACGCGGTTGGTGGTGCTTTGGTTGGATTTGGGAGTAAGGTGAGTCGTAGTGTCCAGGACCAAGTTCTACCAGCTAATAGGCTTGATAGTTAGCCAACGGATGTACATCTGGCCATATGCTCTGCGGTGTATCTCGACTATCTCCTCGGTCACTTATTGCGACTGGAATTTTCTTTCCCATTGCGGTCATCACCCATCTCCTCTTAGGCCATTATGCCTTATTTTCGATTGAGCTTGCCCCTGAGAGGGAAACTGGAACTCCTTCGTGGCTCATGGTCCTGCTTCTTCAAATACCAGTTCTTGTCTATCGATATGGAGCGGCGTTTTTGAAAGGATTTGCCGGTGATAGGGCTGCGAGGCGGCTAGTTGCGTTCAGTACTGGTAAGCACTCCGAATCACACCCCTATCTTTGTCCATATGAGCGTACGGCTTACGCCGCATAGCATTTCATTTCTCCCTCGGTCTGACGCTCAGCGGTATGCTGCGCCCATCCAAAATCCTCAACTTTCTCAACATGACTCCCTCTGCGATCCGTACGGGCGCGTGGGACCCAAGTCTCGTGCTCGTCATCGTAGGCGGAATCATCCCTCAACTCTTGATATGGCAATGTTGTCTAGGCGCATACATTCGGAGATCGGACAGCCAACCTAAATTTGCTGAGAACTGGTCTATCCCCAAACTGGCCACTAACTCGAACTGGAAGGAAGGTATCACTTTGAGGCTTGTGGTTGGTTCGGTGGTGTTCGGCGTTGGGTGGGGGCTGTGTGGGATATGCCCTGGCCCTGGAGCCATTTCGCTGGGAGCCGTGATTAGCGGGGACCAGAGGCTACAACTTTGGAGGGTTGGGGTATGGGCTGGTGGTTTCGTGTTTGGTGGTGTTGTTGGTGGGGTTATTTAATTTTGGTTCGTCCGACCAAGGATTTTAGTCGTTGTTGGATTTATGGATGGCATATGTCAAGTATATATGCAACTTACCTCAATATACCCTATCTTAATTGTCGTTGTTCTGTACTTTCTTAACAGCGTTTTATATGTATGTGTCTCCTCGTCCGTATCACGCCTTCTCTCGTACCTGACAGTGTTGTAAAGCCGATACACCTATAATAATCCATATTAGACGAAGTACCGGATGGAAAGTGCTTCTAGAATATCTGTGGAGGGCCACTGCGCGGTATCAAGAGCTGTTCCCGACCCGCACGCCTAACGGTCGCCGAATGTATGTCCCCGTTCTAGTTGTATGCCGCGATACTCTGAAGATGCTGATACATCTTATTGACTGTATAACTCGATGCGTTATGGTATGATTGTCCAATATCCTTTGGCCAAAACTACACATACATAGGCCTGCCAGCGTTTGAATGAGCAACGTAGTCAGCAATGTTACATGTCTAGATATCATTCGTAACCACCATAAACTCCATTTGGGCACTACTAATTATTGTATTGTCATCTTTCATCTCGAGGCTTGCTTGGATGTTGTAAAAAAGTATATAAAGGATATTTGCCTCACTCCGGAGCTTTCTTGGTGATGAGGTCAAGCGTTTATGACCCAAAAAGCTATGCCATGAGCCTGGATTGAACAGGCGACCTGTAGATCTTCAGTCTAACGCTCTCCCAGCTGAGCTATCACGGCTTATTGCTTAATTGGGACAATCAGTCTGGATTCGGCAGCAAATAATTCAGTATTCTACAAATAGTATCCATCAGCCAAGTAGCTCGTGCCCGAAGCGCTCAACTCACTCCGAGCTTTAAACCATTGCGTATTGAAATATTCCAACTTTATTGTTCGCCAGGCTCCACAGCTCATCATCAAGTTTCTGCCGGATGAGCGATCGACAATAACAAACGACTGCCTCTCGTCTATGGTAAATATTTAGTAAAACCCGTACATTTTGGTATCATTTCAGATACTGATACTAGAGCCTCGAGCTTCAACCGGCCCCAAGTTGCAAAACTGCTCGAGTAAATGTTGTACTGCTACAAATGACTGAATTCAACAACACACTAATCTACAAAAAGAGGCAACAAATACTTCCAGAAAAGAGGTAGCTCAAATCTAAAAACAGTCTTTAAATACGCAAGAACCAGTGCGGGACGAATGTGCCCAAAACGGGAGACAGGACGTTTTACGGGAGGAACGCAAACTAACATCTACAACTCCCGAATTTAGCAAACGCGATTAATAACAAGCCCAACGCAGACTTACGACCTCTGCATATGAGCTGCCAAAAGTAGAACGAAACGCATTAGAGTCTCCCGTGATTAGCAACGCGTGAGCTGCAAGGGGATTGGTTGAAGTTTACGAGCATTTAAACACGGGAGGCGTACCACTGTTGTCATTCGCATAAAGGATTTTAGTTTCAGGTGCACTGTTATCTTCGTTGATCCACTGAGCGGTGATGGATTTTGTGGTGGGATTATACATCCAAATGGCGCTCTCATAGCGGGATGAGATACTAGAAGCAGCGCTTAACGAGTTGTCTCCAGGGACAGGAGAACCGATGGGTCGCTTAACACCCGTGATGTAGGCATAGCTGAGAGAATTCTTAGCAATGCGCGCAGTAGTTCAAACCTTCCGCTCACTTGAAACTTCCTAGACTAAGATCATCAGACTTTGACATATATCCAATGACTACGATCAAGTTAGAACCTCATCCGCATAGTAGCCGAGTTCAACTCACCACCTCCCATAAAAGGGTACGTCCCAGTCGGACCATTGGTTACCGCAAGGTCAACTCGGCCAGGCGAGTCGGTAGAGTATGAGAAGGACACTAGAAGCGCTCCATCCTGAGTTCTTTGAAGTGGACCGTACTCCCCGAAATCGTTGAATCTAGGGGCAATATAGCCATAGGTAGTGTTACTGCTTTTGACGAGGATGTTGCATTCTTGACTATTTGAAAGGTATCAGTACCTATACGAACGAGACCGTTTTGACACATACGTAATAGGAGGCGAATAGGTGTGTAAAACGGACTGCGCCCGCGAGTCTGAGCGTAGTATAAGAAATAGGTTTCGTGAATGTCTAATAGATCTTACTAGGTTGAAAGCGGAAGGTCTTGGGGTGGAGCTCTTTTTCGAGATGCTGGGTATTGGCCGCCCCATGTGGAGGATCATCGTCAAGAGCGGACGAGTGCACAAGCCCATCCGACAGAATGTCGATATTCATCGCATATTGCTGGCTAGTTCGGGGCTGAGGAAGCGCGAATGTAACTACGAGAATAGAAAATAAAGACATGATAAAGTGCATGTTGACGAATCGTGGCATTTTGGGTGGTAAATACGGGTACAGAAAAAAGAGGGGCTGGAAGAAAGGGAGACGCAACATTCTAGCCTCTTGTATACAATACGGAGAGCAAGCCAGGCCATTCTCGCCCGCAAAAACGTACCCGGGACGAGCAATACAAACGGAGTGTGCCGCGTGGATACAGGCTGGGGGAAGACAACGAAGGTCTAGGGGTAATATATGTACCTTGTTCGGATGACTCATTGCAGCACAGTGCCCGGCTTCCAGCAAGGTGCAATTCCAAGGCTAGGCCAATTAAGCTAAGCCGCCAAGTCCAGTACACTAGAACCGAACTAGCTTCCATCCTACGAATTCGCAACCTGTCCTTGGCTGATGGAACCTGAGCGTTCGAAGTCAAATCCAGGGGTTTAGAGCCGAAATGTTATTTTTGGGTGTATGTATATGCGTATGTTTGAAAAGGCTGCTGTTGTCCTCTATCGTCTTCCTGTCCATTGAGCTATCGCAGCGCGCAAGTGGCGGCATATCCATTGATATCTCGGTTGAACTGTTACGCCTCACTTCCCAATCAGGTCAACTTTCTCACGCTCTGGCGCTTGGTCTCACATTGCAAGCGACACATAGATACGTATTGAATCAGGTCAACGCGCAGTACTCAAGTAACCCATGCCTCTCGGTTCGACATGCTCAGCTCGCATTCGGAGGGGACACCGAGGCACGCTACCGAAAATAACCTTTTGATGACCGACATGCCTGCTCGGTTCCCAACTTCCACCATGTGGCATGCCGCACATGCCACGTCCAATCCGAGCCACGCCACATCCTTTTAGCTACCACCACCGTCAACTCGTATGGAAACAAAGAAAAGAAAACAGTGAGCGTATCTTTCATAATTGTAAAATATATCACGTGACTAACTGTCCTAGACGAGCCCCGTCCCTGGATCTTTCCCCAACTAGTTCCCACCCTCGACTAAAGACAGAAACGATGGCCGCTATGCAAGGAGTAGTGCAGTATGTGCAGCCGGAATATGCACATTTGCTACCTCCGTCGTGGAAGAATGTTGTTCAGAGTTGGTTAGACGAGGACACGCCGAGCTTTGATTGGGGCGGGTTTGTCGTAGGCGAGGTTGAGCGCGAGGCGTTTTTATTGGGCAAGGGCAAGCACCCTGGTGAGTTTATTTACATGTTTTGAAAATAGTATTTTGGATGATTGATTTGGTGTAGCGGTGCTTGCGGGAGTCCCGTTTGTAAACGAGGTGTTTCGGGTGCTTGGGTGTGAAGTGCAGTGGCATATGAAAGAGGGAGACATATTTGAGCCTGTCACGCGCGTGGCAACTGTGCGTGGACCAGCTAGACATCTGCTGCTTGGGGAACGTGTAGCGCTGAATGTGCTAGCTCGGTGTAGCGGTATAGCGACCAAGTACGTTAGTTCCTCACACGACTCATAATTAGCTCATTATTTGAATTTTATAGGAGCCGACAATTCCGAGACACGGCCCGAGCAGCAGGATTCACGGGAGCACTCGCTGGCACACGAAAAACAACACCCGGATTCCGACTGGTCGAAAAATACGGAATGCTCGTCGGAGGAATCGACGCACACCGATACGACCTATCT
The DNA here is from genome assembly GCA_037042815.1 of Ceratobasidium papillatum. Lineage (NCBI taxonomy): Eukaryota > Fungi > Basidiomycota > Agaricomycetes > Cantharellales > Ceratobasidiaceae > Ceratobasidium > Ceratobasidium papillatum. The sequence goes on along the minus strand of JAYRCO010000362.1, from coordinate 13,814 downwards.
TCCATGGTCATGCTCAAAGATAATCACGTGTGGAGTACGGGTTCCATTACGTCTGCTGTTCAAGCAGCGAGGAGCGTAGCTGGGTTCAGTCTGATGATTGACGTGGAAGTACGGAATGAGAGAGAGGCGGACGAGGCGATCGAGGCTGGGGCGGATGTGGTCATGCTGGATAACATTGAAGGAGAGGCGCTGAGTCTGCTCGCGAGGCGGTTGAGGGAAAAGTGGAGAGGGCTTCGGGTGTTCAAGCTGGAGACGAGTGGAGGGATTGAGGATGGAAATCTGGTCGAGCGGGCGATCAATGGTTCGTCATCCTATTCATTATAGCTTTTGATTGAGTTTGATTGACGGTGGATCGACAGATATCGACATCCTGAGCACGAGCGCGGTACATCAAGGTGTCTCACACATTGACTTTAGTTTGAAGCTCCAGATTCCTGGAATGGTGACGGCTGTTGCCCAGCCCCAGCCCCAGCCTCAGGCTACGCGTTTGGCACCGCCCAAGGGAGGTCCAAGTCGTAGCAAGCAGAGTAGTCGGGCTGCGTCTGCGTCAGCCGAGTCGATCGATTTGGCGGCGGAGGCTGCTGCTGATCTGGAGGCTGAACTGATTTGAAGGGGATGGAAGTGGGTTGAGGGAAGGCGTAGGATTATTGGATTGGATGCACTGTATGTATCTCTAGATGAGAGAATTCGAGATGTCAAACCACACAGGGCCATGATGTTCGTTACAAGTTTGGAATACGCAGGCGGTGGAATATAGTCGTGTGTATCTCGTCAGGTTGTCCCTCTTTCCTCAGAAGTAGTATTTGAAGCTTGCGTTGGTCTGAGCAAATATAATCGACCAAAATCGATTATTTTTATGTTGAGTATAAAGTCTTGTCACATATTTTGAATCGAATATTTGTATTTGGCGAGACATCTCACGATATTTTGCAAAAGTTTGAACAAAACCAAGCCGTAATACCCGCGTAACGGCCATGGCGCTTGATTAGATATGAATCACTTATCATGGCCTAGGCTTGAACCCTACCACCATCGTTGCCAGCTTAAACAAAGAAACGTTGGTACAAAATTCGAGTATGATCGACAGACTGAAAGAGAATCTAAAAAAGGCCAAAGGCACTGTCCATCGCCGATCTGGTAGTTTCAAAAGCGAGCCTGGGTCTACTGAAGCAGGGATCGTCGACTCGACTACAAATATCGCAGCCACCTATCTCCCCACCGGATCGGGCAATTCTCCTGCAGCTCTAACTGCGTCCAGTAATGTCGAAGCTATCAAAAACTCGGAGATCGACACTTCCCAACCAACATCTGATTCGATGAACAAGCCAGCCGAATTGAACGTTAGGCATGCCACCCGGGGAGGCATGAAGACACTACTTGCTATGCTGAACAATACTTCGGAACTTTTTGCTCCACTCAAGTCAGCTGCCAGCGCATTGTCAAGCTGTATTGAGATCGTCGAGGTACGCTTATATTCATATCTTCAACACTAGTCGATAACACGGGTACATGAATATTTTAGACTCAAGCAAGGGCGCGAGATGACTATAAAAAACTCTTGGACGACCTTGACGGACTATGCCGTGATTTATGCAATCATATGAACCGACTAGCACCTCTAGGAATGACCCCCATTATCGAGTATATCTCAAAGTATGTTGTCGCTCTTTACCTCAGGTAACGGGAAGATTCACTGGCTGTAAAACAGGGAAATTGAACGAGAAGCAGATTTTATTTCGCGCAAGACAAAGAGGAACATGGTTGGACGATATACCGAAGCCATGGAAGACGATGACAAGATTTTAGAATGCTATGGTCGAATAAAAAACCTGCTGGACCGATTGACGGTACGTGGCGCACCATCTAGTTGGCGAGTTTCTGATGCTGCATTAGCTCAACGCCAACTTGAGTATATGGGAGACCGTAGATGAACAAGCGACGGTATATGATATTTGAAGCAATCGTGCCTTCATTGAACTAAAGCATATGCATCTGTTAGGACTTGCGCCTGAAGGATCTCCCGAACGCACCTGCCGCGAAGTATAGATCCACAGAATCTAGCAAGGTTCGAAGGGTCGGATGTACACCAAATACCCGTGTAGAGGTACTTGAACAACTGCGAACATGGGCGCTTGACGATAGCAGCGAGAAGGTGTACTGGCTAAACGGCATGGCTGGCACCGGCAAGACTGCTATTGCGCACAGTCTATGCGATATTTTGTACAGCGCATCGCAGCTTGCTGCTAGCTTCTTCTGCTCCCGGCAGCTGCCTACATGCCGAGACGTGAATAGGATCATACCTAGCATCGCGTATCAGCTCTCGTTGTTCTCGCTGCCCTTCCGACATACACTGTCCAGAATGCTTCAGAAAGACAGGGACCTACACAACCAACCGCTACAAGATCAGTTCAAGGATATTCTAATATCACCACTTAGGAACGTCGCGCGTACATTCCCTGACTGCATAACTATTGTGATTGACGCTTTGGACGAGTGCGAAGATAAAGATGGTGTTGATCAGATGCTGAGTGTTTTGATTGCCCACGCTTCCGAAATGCCTGTGAAATTCTTTATCACCAGCCGTCCAGAGGCAAAGATAGTCGACCAAATGAAGGGCCGAGAGGAAGGCGTGCGATCCGAACTACGCCTGCATGAGCTCGAACGCTCTGTGGTACAGCAAGACATCCGAACATACCTTACCGTCGCGCTTAAGCCCATTATGGTATCTGATGCTGAGCTCGATCAACTGGTGAATCGTTCGGGAGTACTATTCATCTATGCCGCCACTGTAGTGCGATACATCGAGTATGACCACTTTTCGAGGAGCGCGAAACGACTAAAGCTGGTGCTTGATGAGTCCTCTTCCATTTCTACGAAAAACGAGAAAGATGTGGATGCACTGTATACCACGATACTCAGCGCAGCGTTCGACGATGAAGATTTGGAAGATTCAGAGAGAACGGAGATGGCGATGATACTGAACACCGTGATTTGCACTCGGGAGCCGCTCTCTGTGGATGCCATTGTCGACCTTCTGGGACTGGATGACCCTCTATTGATTCTGTCCGCGTTGCGCCCTCTTCTTTCGGTCCTGAATGTCTCAGAGTCAAGTGGACTTGTTACTACGCTGCACTCATCTTTCCCAGACTATATGCTGAGTCAAAGCCGATCCAACAAGTTCCATTGTGATCAGCAAAAAGCCAACGCGCTGATTGCACAGCGGTGCTTTCAGCTTCTCAAGGAAGTGGAACAACCGTTCAATGTCTGCCGTCTCGAGTCGTCTTACTTGTTCGACAACGACATACCTGATATTGATGGGAGAGTGGAAAAAGCCATCTCAAAGGGCTTCTACTATGCGAGTCGATACTGGGGAGATCATCTGGTAAATACAGGCGGTTCTGTTCAGTTTTTTGAAGATCTATTTGGCCTGCTATGTATGCGACTACTACTCTGGGCCGAGATAATGAACTTGAAAAAGTGTCTTGGCGAGGGGACAGAGATGCTCTATCGAGTCGTTGCATGGTGCGAGGTGAGTAAACATGATGTCGACATAAGTGCCCAAATCTGACATGAGAACCCGACACTTATACTAGAAAATCACTTGCCCGGAAGATCTTCTGAACCTTGCCAGGGATGCATATAGCTTCGTAGCTATGATTGTCTGTAGCCCCATTTCGCGGAGCACGCCTCATATCTACATCTCCGCACTGCGATTCTGGCCTGAGTCTAGGCCAGTATCACAACACTATCTTGCACGGTTGTCCGGCCTTGTTTCTGCGACAGGCACCTCTATGGAGCGTCGACGTGAAGTATCTACCCCGATAACAATACACCATCGCCATGTTCCACAGGCTGATGCCTACTCGCCTGATGGAAAGCATATTGCTGTCGGTGTTGGGTGTGACATAGGAATATGGGAAGGACTGACTGGTCAAGCAATCGGACGCCCACTTGTTGGCCACGAGGGTACTGTTAACTCGGTTGCGTACTCTGGCGACGGGCTACACATCGTCTCTGGGTCAGAAGACAAGAGCCTATGTATCTGGGACGTGCAGTCTATGCAGATGGTAAACCGATTGCTTGAGGCGCATAGTGATTCTATCAGCTCGGTCGCATACTCCTTTGACGGCACATTCATCGTCTCGGGATCACAAGATTACACATTGAAGATCTGGAACTCATACACAGGAGAGTCGGTTGGCGAGGCAATGCATCATGAGCTTTTTGTCAACTCGGTCGCATATTCTCCAGATGGTTCATATCTTGTCTCTGGTTCTGATGATAACACTATCCGCATCTGGGATACAGCCACAAGGCAAACTACACAAATACTTACCGGCAAAGGCCGTGGGATTGCATCAGTTGTATACTCTCCTAATGGTGAACAAATTGCCTCTGGGACCTACGACGGGAGAATATCTATTTGGGATGCACGCAATGGGCAGCATGCAGGGCAGCTCTCCATCGGTATTTCACACACCGTGAAAACTGTTCAATACTTTCCAGACGGTGATCGCATTGCTGCCTGCTCAGCTGATGGCACCATTTATATCTGGAACATAAAAACTAGGCAGCAAATGGACCAATCCTTTGAGGGGCATACTCATACAATCAACTCGATTGCATGTTCGCCAGACGGCGTGCATATAGCCTCCAGCTCACATGACAAAACAACACGAATCTGGAACGCGGGCGTGAATCAAAATACAAAGCAAACATACATGAGTGGTCATTGTGGCAATGTCATGTCAGTGGCGTACTCACCAGATGGCGCATACCTTGTTTCTGGGTCGAATGATGAATCAGTCTGTGTTTGGGATTGTACTGGGCAGATAAGGGGAGAACTCAAGGATCACCCCAGTATGGTCCATGTAGTTGCATGCTCGCCGGACGGTATACATGCTCTCTCCGGATCAGATGATGGGACTATCTGTATTTGGAACCTACGCTCCATGGAAATGCGACAATCATTCGAGTTTTATAGCGCTATTATTTCAGCTGCATACTCACCAGATGGTGCTTCTATTGTTTTTGGCTCTTCTGGCGGAGCCATTTCTATTCTTGATGCACATACTGGTGAATTGGTCAAGCAATTATCTAAAGATGAATATGAAGATCAAGACGAAGACGAAGACGAAGACGAAGACGAAGACGAAGACGAAGACGAAGTCAAAAGCGAAGATGATAATAAAGACGAAGGTGAAGACGAAGATGAAGACGAAGATAAAGACGAAGATGAAGATAAAGACGAAGATGAAGATAAAGACGAAGATGAAGGCGAAGGTGAAGACTCAGAATCAGACTCAGACTCAGACTCAGACTCCTTCGGCCCTGTCTATGCCGTCACATACTCGCCCAATGGAGCTCTTATCGCCTCTGGCTCGCAAGATACTTATGTACGGCTTTGGGGCTCTCAAGCTGGGGTGTTGCTACATAGTCCACTCGTGGGTCACAGTCAGCAAGTTAAAGCAGTGGCATTTTCGCCGGACAGCGCGAAACTAATATCAGGGTCTAATGATTGTACCATATGTATCTGGATGGTACAATCCGGCCAGATGATTAGGCAACTGAGGACTATCGGTCCAGTATACTTGGTGGTATGCTTGCCTAACTACTTCCGCGTCATCGCTGGAACAAAAGACGGCACTGTGCATATATGGGATGCTTTTACTGGAGTTCCGCCAGTGAAGTATTCACTCAAGGGCCATACCGATAGTATCAATTCCGTTGCATGTTCGCCAGACGGGAATCATATTGCAACGGGCTCTGAAGACAACACAATACGAATCTGGCACACGCCGAAGTTTCGAGTGGTTAGCGACTCACCTGGGTCTACAGAGCAAACTGCAATGTATCTGGGCACCGGTGAGTACATGATTTTCCCCTTGTTGAGTGTCCACCATTCATCATGTTCTTTTATATCTCTTGATGGTAGATTCAGAACCTGTGTGGGAGATTGACGACGATGGATGGGTGGTCAACGAAAAGTCCGAGCTGCTGCTCTGGATCCCTTCGGACTTACGTTCCGCGCTTGTGCGCCCCAACTGTCCGATTGTCATCTCTAGACTGGGGAGTTTGCACTTAGATCTGAAAGGAGCGAACATTGGGCCGAACTGGCTGAAGTGCTATAACGGAGATGCGTCCACTAGTACTGCTAGCAATAATTTCGGATAGTTTTTTTACGGCCAGCGCAGACTACTTTTATATGCGAGAGGGGAATTACATTCTACGTTGTATTCAAAAACTTAAAGTTCTCCGTGATTCATTGCGCTATTGACCCCATGGTTGCAATGGATGAAAGGGTGTATGCACTTGAGTTCAAGAAATATTTGACGAGGAACCTCTCCATCCCGCCTGACTTGTATAGAACCATGAAGCCGCTCTACCAGAGGCTTGCCAAAAGAAGACACCCCATGGCATTATTCCATGGCTACCGTATCTAGTAGTGGTTCTCATTTGCCGACCATTCGTGTGCTGAGTTAATCGGTGATGGCAAAAGAGGACAGCGAATTGATTGGACGATATTAGCCGCTTTGCCTAAGTCAGAGCTCGTTTGAACAGTCTTGGAGTTTATGTAGATATCGCCAGAGGGTATATTATTACGGGACTGGACTTACTAGTTGAGATGTGTACGTAACGCTAGATGTTATTCTTCAGTGATACGTAGATCTATAAACCCCTCTACATACAGTACTACTATCTACAGTCTAGCTCTCGCCGTCTACTCCAACCCAAATATCTTGATCGCATTTCCACTCCTCACACCCTCCTTGTCCGTCTCGCTCCACCCATGAACGGCCTGAATCGCTGCCAGATTCTCCGTTACGCTCGCCCACTTTCCATCCGGTTCGGCAACCCCAGGAATAGGCGGGAAGAACGGATGATCAGTCCCGAACATCATCCTCTTACTTCCTAAAGCGCTCCATCCTTCTATTCCTTCCGTTCTCTCTGCTTCCCCTTTTGCTCCTGTGGCGTAGTTTGACCCTCGACCAGCTGCAGCGCTCGCCATCGCAAGTTCAGGTGCACCGTATGCTACAGCATCGTAGTAGAGCATTCCTAGGTAGTGTCGTGCGTCGTGTTTGAGACGACGAGCGACGAGGGGGTCGTGTGCTATACATGAAGCTAAGCGGGAGGAGAGGATGGGGAGTGCGCCGCCTGAATGAGCGAGGAGAATTCGGAGGGTGGGGTGTCTATCAAGTGTTCCTGCTAGAATGAGGCGAGTTGTTGCCTGGTGCGTGTTCGCCGTGAGAAGGAGAAAAGTAGGAAGAGGAAAGAAGGTGGAAGACTTACGATTGCTGTTTCGAATGGGAATCCGAGAGCGAGAGGAAGGACGTGCCCGTTGTCGACATCACCAAAAAGCTCGTCTGGGATTCCGTAATGAGGATGCAAAAACACCACCAGTCCCTTTTCTGCAATTTTTTCCCAGACGGGTTCCAATGCCGGATCATCCAATCCTTTCCCGACTCCTTTGGTTCCCATGATAACGCCTTTTAGATGAGGGAGAGTCGAGATTTGGCTAATCGTTTGGGTTATTTCATATGTTGAAACGGAAGGGAGGAGGGGGAGGAGACCGAAGCCGTACAGTCTCTTCAGTGACGAAGAAGCGAGAGAAGGTCCAGTAGAGCAGTACTCTTCGAGGTCTTGGTTTAGCTCTTGTGCGAGTTTGGGTGCTTTGAGAGGAGTTAAAAAGTCGAGCCATGGATTTGCGGTGCTGACAATGGAGATATCGATAGCGTGTTTGTCCATGAATGCGAGTTTTTCGGAGCGGTCCCAATACTGTACGTCTACGTCAGAATGACATCAAGGGAGAAGCACTCGTTGTTACTTACCTGCCCTCCAACAGGTCTACCTGAATCTTTTCCCTCTAAAACGATAAGACTTTCTCCATTTCCGTCTTTTGCAGGAACGATCCTCGGAGCTTTTGTCCGTGAACGCATAAGGTTCGCGTATCGAGGAAGATAGACATGAGTGTGTACGTCGACTAGCATGTTGCGTGCGCGAGAGAGCATCTATGTTGGTCGTCGTCGAAGGGATAACAAGAATTTAATTTGGCGATATCTTTTATATGCCGGCAGAGACGTGGTGTTTGTTTGCCGGTTTGGAGCGGGGAGGTCACGTGTAATGTGGCTGCAGACCGATCACGCTCGGCCAGGCGCGACGACCACCTCGACTTGACGTCAACGGCCATTTTCAACGGCTAGCTTGGAGGATGTTTTCGAGTCCGGTGAGGAGAGCTGGATCGTCGTTGGTGGTGAGTTTAGGCCGTTTTATTTAACGTTGCAGATGGGCGCCAATCTGACCGGATGATCTATATACAGCGGACTCAGTATGGACCACACGTCGGAGGCAAATTTATTGACGGAACGGGCACAGTGTGAGTTATATTGATCTAAATTTATAGACAAAACTCATTTTTTGGCGTTCTGTAGTATCCCAGTCCTCAATCCCGCGACAAATCAACCTCTCACAAATGTTACATCCGCCTCGCCCTCGGACGTTGGATCTGCTATCACCTCTGCCCAAGAGGTTTTTGCTTCTGGCATATGGTCTCGCGCTCCTGCTCTACACCGAGCATCTGTGCTAACTCGCCTGGCTCGATTATTGGAAGCACGCGTACCCGACTTGGCTCAAGTGGAGAGTATGCAGACAGGTCGAACGATAAGAGAAATGAAGGTTCAGTTGGCGAGGTTGCCGGAGTGGATGTGAGTCTATATCTTAGTCGGTAGCATAAAGATCGTACTAATAGACGGTAATCCAAAAGAGATTACTTCGCAGCGCTTGTAAGGACTCAACAGGGTTTTGTTGCGCCTACGCATGGTCCGCTTTTGAATTATGTGACGAGAGTGCCGTTAGGTGTTGTTGCGCAGATAACGGTATTTATGCTCGATCTTGTTACAGCATATGTATTGATTAATTTCTTATAGCCCTTCAACCATCCGCTTTTGATCGCGGTCAAGAAAATCGCACCTGCTCTGGCGGCAGGGAATAGCGTTGTAAGTCGTTTTTTTCCTATTTGATGAGGCTCAAAACTTGACATTACGTCTGCTAGATAGTGAAACCATCGGAAGTGAGTGGTCGAAGCATTAGTGGTGGATCAAGTTGATTAAATCGGAAATCAGCTCGCGCCTATAACGGTTCTAGAGTTCGCTGAGTTGGCATTTGAGGCAGGAGGTTCGTTCAAATTCTTACTAGCGTTTCTAAGTGTGCTTATATGCTATATCTAGTGCCACCCTCGACTCTACAAATTCTACCTGGAGGGCCAGAAACCGGTCAAGCGATAGTGTCTAATCCACTAATTCGCAAAGTGGACGTCACCGTAAGCTTGGTTCCGAGTCTCTGGAAGGATGATTATTAATGATGTATTTCGTAGGCCGGCACAACGGCAGGTCGAGCAATTGGTTCGATCGTAGGCAAGAATCTCGCCTCATATACCGCCGAGCTTGGAGGGAAGGCGCCGATTGTCGTGTTTGGTGACGCAGATTTGGAGACTGCTGTAAATGGTATGCGTTCAACTACCGTATCTATCGACATTTGATTTCGATATATTTTGAAGGTGCTGCGTTTGCGTGCTTTGTCGCTTCTGGTCAGACGTGCGTTAGCGGGACAAGATTGATTGTGGAAGATAGCATATACGATCGATTTGTGGAGGCGTTTGTGAAGAAAGTGAAGAGTATTGAAGAAAGGATTGGGGACCGTACGTATACTTGTTTCTTTATGCTTGCTGCACTCACCGAACACAACATACGCAGCGTTAAATCCCAAATCGACCATTGGACCTCTAATCTCGAAAGCCTCCCTCTCCCGAACCGAACAAATCCTCTCCCGTCTCCCATCCCACACCCAAATCCTCACAGGCGGCAAACGCTTAACCTCTCCTTCCCCACTAGACGCCTTTTCTCGCTCCGAAGGAAACTTCTTCCCTCCAACCGTCGTAGCAGATGTCCGAACTTCAGACGAATTATGGCAAGAAGAAGTATTTGGTCCCGTCGTGGCTTTGACAAAGTTCAAGGGAGAAGCTGAAGGAGTCGAGCTTGCGAATGCGTGCAAGTATGGGCTGGGTGCGGGTATTTGGACGGGGGATGTTGGACGGGCGTTGAGAGTTAGTAGGGAGATCGAGGCGGGGTTGGTTTGGGTGAATGCGCATCATCGGAATGATCCAAGTTCGCCTTGGTAAGTGCCCATTTTGATTTTCGCCTAACTCTGATATCAATGATTTCGAAAATAGGGGTGGAATGAAAGAGAGCGGGATAGGTAGGGAGAATGGCGTAGAGGCATTTGAGAGCTGTGAGTTTCGTCTGTGTCTTGGAAGAGAAGAGGTTTTGACTTGTTCTCGGCGGGGTAGATTCTCAAAGTAAATCAACGATCATTAACACGTCGACTGTGGAAGATATGAGAGAGAAGGATGATTGGTTTGCCGATAGCGACGCTGAGAGGCGGTATGGTTAGGACTTGGCATATCAGTTTAAATGGATACACAACTACAGTATATGGCATTTGAGTTTCAGAAATGAGCTTCCACTGGAAACGCCCTGCCGGGCCGCGCACCTTGCTTAGATGTGGCTAATAGCGTCGACTGATAACTGAGAACATCCTCCGTGTGACAGCTACGCATAGGGACTGCAGCTAGATTGAGGTAAGTCCGCTGGTGACATGTAGCATCACGAAATCGCCATGCACCAAGTTGATGCTCAGCGAATATTTGAAGATGTTGAAACCTTCGAAATAAAACACTGGACAGACAGCACTCTCAAGTGCTCGACCGCCAATCAGACTCTGATGTACGTAGCCTTCGGACACAGCTTGTTTGGCCACATATTCCGAGCCAGCCCCACAGGTTAGTAGGTCCAAAAAGGGTGATTGTGACTCATCGGGAGCTCCTATGGGCTCAGTAATTCCGTGGCAATGTACCAAGTATTTGCAAAATATATTTGTCCATCGGATGCAGAACAAAATTGAGCACGTTGCGCCAGAATTCTGAGTTGAGAGCGCAGATACTTGTCCAGTTACTTTACAGTAAACACCCTTGGACGTGCTGGCTGAGCATCAATTAAGCGTAGCGCGATCTTGTGATGAAGTTGCCGTTGGGAAGCGCCGTGCTTGACCATCGCCGAAGCGTTGGACCACGATCATACTATGGCGTTCGGAATGTAAAATAATTACAATAGCCATAAGCACATTCTAGAGTCAAAATTTAACCGATTTTGCGAATCCTGCTTACTGATAGCCAGAGACACGCCCCAATAAACATTGAATCCAAATGTGCCTATTGAGAGCTTAGCTTTTATGCTCGTGGTTAGTGGGCAAGCAGAAACCTTTGATAAGGTAGTCTTAAAATGATTCTTCTATGGAACTTCTGTATAGTCAAGTTCAGGGCTTTTTGTTACAGTCAAACACCTTCATTCGCACCCTCCAAGTTTGCTCGTATCGCCGGAAGCCCCGGGCTTTTCTGCTGACTAATTTTGCCACTCGCACTTGTAGCCACACTGTCCACTGGGCAAATCACCCATCCGATTGTTGAGATAAAGCTGCCAAATAAGTTCGTGAGGACTTCGAAGACTATATGGATTTTTTCAATATTTTATTTCCGATTTTTGGAGGGCATAGTGTACGGGGACTCCAGAGAAAGCTTGTTTGTACGTGCTGACGCAAAGCGCCTCGCTTGGTATTTGATTTGTACGCCCCACCGTGCAAACCGAGGTGCTAGACTGTATTTGGGAGGCCTATGCCTTCTCCATTGAACACAAGTAAATGGCTCCACGTTTGACGCTGTGGTCCTCCGTTTCATCTCAACTGACGAGCGCGTTGTCACCGATGTTGTCGGCGAGCGTGCGCGAAGGCCGTCGCCTTTGGTCTTCAGGGTTTCACATGATTACTTGCTGCTTGATATGTCCGAGTTTTTTGAGCTTCGAAATACATTTGAGACTCAAAACAGGCTAGAAGTCCTCGCCCTCGGCGTTGCCAACACTATTCGTCATCGATAGGGAGGGCGTCAACCCCCTTGAATCGCCTGGCTTCAACGACGAGCGCCGCATTTATGTCAGCGGTTCGCTCCCGCTCGTGTCATAATTTTCAATCCGTATTGGACAAGCCGGTAAGCCACCTTGATACTGTTAATGTCGCTCAGCTTAAGGCTTACCATACACAACCAGGACTTGCAATTGTATGGCTGGGCATAATAGCCAGGCGCATATGGCGTTCGGATTGTAAAATAATTACAGCCAGCCATGAATACACTTTTTCATAGTGCTTTTCATAGTAGACGTCATGGCTGTGCTTAAACCCCTATATATGCATAACTAGTAAGCAGGCACGCATTTAGGCAGCCATTTTTGATTTCTGCTTGTCAATTTAACCATCCGGTAGGGTCAATATGCATGTTGTATACATGCATATAACCCTGCCTATGTAAAAGCGCCTGGCTATTATGCCTAGCCATACAACTGCGAGTCCTGGTTGTGTATGGTAAGCCTTAAGCTGAACGACAATAACAGTATCAAGGTGGCTTACTGGCTTGTCGAATACGGGGTCGAAGATTATGACACGAGCGGGAGCGAACCGCTGACATAGATGCGGCGCTCGTCGTTGAAGCCGGGCGATTCAAGGGGTTTGGCGCCCTCCCTATCGACGACGAATGGTGCTGGCGACGACGAGGGCGAGGAATTCGACCTGTTTCAAGTCTCAAATGTATCTCGAGGCTAAAAAAACTTAGACATATCAAGCAGCAAGTAATCATGTTATTGTATACAGCATCTCTCTACCGTTGTCGTCGTGACCGCATGTCCCTAGTACATTTACCTAGCGTCCTCCTACCTGTAATAAGCTCTCCGTCGCATCATAGGGCTCCGCCCCGCAACGACGTTAAATATACTCGATTAAAAAAAAAAGTAATCATGTGAAACCCTGAAGACCGAAGGCGACGGCCTTCGTGCACGCTCGCCGACAACATCGGTGACAACGCGCTCGTCAGTTGAGATGAAACGGAGGACCACAGCGTCAACCGTGGAGCCATTTACTTGTGTTCAATGGAGAAGGCATAGGTCTCCCAAATAAAGAAAGGCCCTGAACTTGGCTATACAGAAGTTCAATAAAAGAATCATTTTAAGACTGCCTTACCAAAGGTTTCTGCTTGCCTACTAACCACGAGCATAAAAGCTAAGCTCTCAATATGCACATTTGGATTCAATGTTTATTGGAGTGTGTCTCTGGCTATCAGTAAGCAGGATTCGCAAAAATGGTTAAATGTTGACTCCAGAATGTGCCTATGGCTATTGTAATTATTTTACAATCTGAACGCCATATTATTTCACAATCCGAACGTCATAGATTGAGCCGATACATGGAACGATCTATAAGGTGAGACACGGGTCTAACTAATCAATGTCTTCAACAATAATGGTATAGACGAGTGAGAAAGAAGTACATAAGTAAACTAGGTTCAACACAAAATGTATATATATAGGACCGAAAGATCCTATTTTTGTTAATCGGGCAGAATAAGAGTCAGCAATAACAAAAGGGGCTTGCGTGTAATATAAAATCATAGTCGGCACCGAGGCTCCACAACCAAAACAGGATGACGATAGTAAAAGCGATCGCTCCACAACGTCAGCTCTAGTTTTGACAGCACATCTCAGGGTTTAATTGAACCCATGGTTGCAAAAGGGGCCCTTTCAGCGCTCCCAAAAACCAGGACATTGGGGGTTCACGGAGATGTGACGGCGCATGCTATGGCAAGCCTAGTGTTGGCCCCGAGTGTGAGCGTGAGTTCTCGCTCACGGAACCCGGTAACTCAAGAACTTACTCGCTGTCAGATT
>JAYRCO010000361.1:0-28877 GCA_037042815.1 Ceratobasidium papillatum | reverse complement strand
ATATCTCTCATTGGTGGAGGTTCTCTTCGACTAATATGCTGATATAATCATCGGTGCCTGGATAGGTTCAATTACAAATTCTCTCTGCGACTGTCAAGCTCTTCTTGAAGAAGCCTGGCCCATCACAGGTAGTGGTGCAAAGGGTACTTCAAACGGCAACAAAAGATTGCGATAGTCCGGATGTAAGGGACAGGGCGTATATCTATTGGAGGTTGTTGTCACTGAGTTCGGATGCTGGGGCTGGTGAGTGTCGGTTCTTTTCTAGGGGCTCGACAACCTCTGTACAACAACGAATTTTTTACTATTCCTCCCATATACGTTCTATAACTTTATTTCTATCTTTCTACTTCTCAAATCCTGCATTTAAGACTAATATTTATTCATTCCGACAGGCAAATCAGTCATCCTCGCTCTCCGTCCTCCGATCGAATTACCCCGCACGGCAATCCCCATTCCTGTACTCGAGGAACTCATTCGGGATCTATCGACGCTTGCAAGCGTATATCACAAGCCGGCCGAGACATTCATCGGCAGTGGTCGGGTTGGTGCTGGAGGACCGAAAGGGCTTGGTGCAGAGTGCGTAATTTATTTACAATCCGTCCGTTTTCTTGCGATACCATCGGACATGAAACAACCGCTTGGTTTCATATGTTGAGGCGAGCATCTCGCTTGAGCAACGTCGGCTCGCGCTCGCCACGTCATGGTTTCCTGCGCCTGTGTCCGCTTAGCGCTGGGTACTGGTCACGCCGTCCTCTCCCATGAGGAGATCTACACCCCCGCCTTTTGATGTTCTCGGTCTATCGCCGATATGCACCTATCACTGACCTAACCTATCTGTTCCTTACTTCTTTTCTCCGACTTTCTATCTTGCAGTCTGGAAGAAGATGTCGAACGTGCACTACAAACTGTCGCCGCCGGCCGAAAGGCCGAAAATCTACTCGACTTTGATGACCCTGTACCCGGCACCGGCAATGCGAACTCACTCGCCAACCTCAACTTGACAACGAGCCCAGCCGCGATTCTTACCTCTTCTAATCCACTCGCCGATTTGGCCGACATCTTTGGCGGTGATTCAATGAATCTTGGCAGTGCAGGTGCCGTGATGTCGCCTATTGTTGGCTCGCCGAGCGTTGGCGGTAGTAGTATAATCTCGCCGGTCGGAGGGGGAGGAGGGTTCGGTTCTATGGGTGCGTTGACGCAACCTCAACAGCAAAAACCGCCCCAGCAAGCGAGCGATGATTTGTTAGGATTGTTTTGAGTAGATTTGTGCTTGTTTGCATCTGTGCGAATTGATTGCTTTCTGGTTCTTTCATTTGGCCAGGCCCAGAAGATGATCTGAAGGTCGTTCAATCGAGAGTATGCAAGATTCAGACGACAGTACGGTTCCGTTCTCACCCGCTTGACGTGCGCTCAATCCGCCGTTTTACACATTTATGGCAGTACGGCGCTTAGAAGGAAGGTGCGCACACACGCGCGGGCACCTTAACCGAGGACGGCTTCGCGATAGCCCGAGCCTCGGTTCTCGAGCGTCCGCCCCTCGAGACCTTGCGTCCTCATGTTCCAGACGTCGCGCTCACGCGTCCACCTTGAGTCCACGCTCCCGGTGTTCCCGAATGTAGTTGGTTCAGAGGCGCTTGGTCAGGCTTAAGACGCACATCCTAGTCGTATCAGGCAACAGATTCTATTGGAGAACCTGGTTCTTAGGAATTATACGTGTGGGCAGCATACAGAAGTCAGGTCGGTTCGTTCGGTTATGCAGGCTAAGGGATCAGGTCGTTATGGGCAATGCTGCCGTTATGTGGCGAAAAGCAGGTCAGATGCCTCAGATTCATCTTTATTTGCTCTTCTAATAATATATTGGTGGACACATCCGGGGAAAGGAGGAGTATAAAATATAATAGGGGGAGTATACGACTCGGTACTACAGGTCTTCAGCACACTCTGCTCTCTTCGGCTCGGATAACTACAAGATGCATTACCTATCCTTCGCTCTTGCCCTCGGGGCTGCACTCTCCGCATCTGCGACTCAAGTCCACCACCGTCCCGAGAACTACATTACCAAGGCAACTCCCAATACTCCTGTCTCGAACCGTACCGTCACTCCTCAGCCCGCTCATGAGCGTCGCGCCGTCTTGGACAGGCGTGCAAATGGCAAGGTCAACATTGGGTACTTCGTGAACTGGGGCATCTATGCGCGCGCTTTCTGTGGGTAAACTTTTGATTACTCTGTTTAAGCTAGTATTCATTAACAAATCCAGACCCTCAAATGATCGACGCTACAAAGTTGACGCATGTCCTCTATGGGTGCATCACTATTCCAACCATTGTAATGGCGCACAATCTAATATCCTGCGTTGAAAATTAGCTTTGCAGACACCGATGCGAGCACTGGCCAGGTCAAGCTGACTGATACATTCGCCGACCAGACCGTGAGTTGTTATTGAATTGGTACATTGCATTGTCATAAATAACTGACATTATATTTAGAAACATTGTATGAACTTCAATCCAACCCACTAAAACCTCTTGCTCATATATCTCTTAGACGATACTGACTCTTGGAACGACGTCGGCAACAACGTGTACGGCAACTTCAAGCAACTTTACCTCCTCAAGCAGAAGAACCGCTCCCTCAAGGTCATGCTTTCCGTTGGTGGCTGGACCTATTCCCAGGCTGGACACTTCAACTTCATCACTAGCGCATCCGCTCGTGCTACTTTCATTTCCAGCGCTATTTCCATTCTCGAAGACAATGGTCTCGACGGAATGTGAGTTGCTTGCGTCACATAGTGGTTTCCGTAATTTCTGATTTGTATGGGTAGTGATATCGACTACGAATACCCCACCGCTGGTGCTCAAGCCCAGGGCTATGCTTCCCTCCTTTCGGAACTCCGCACTGCGCTCGACGCACATGCAACCAAAAAGGGCGAGACCAACCCCTACCAGATCACGGTATGTCTTTACTTCTGTGGCAAGGACTGTATATACTCACAAACCTCCTAGGCCGCTGTCCCTGCCGGACAGCCCAACTACTCCAACCTCCTAGTCTCTCAAATGGACAAGTCCTTGTCCTTCTGGAACTTGATGGCCTACGATTACGCTGGCTCTTGGTCCACTACTGTAAGTCTCAAAGATACATAATACGAACAAGTATTAATCGTGCATATAGTCGGATGACCAAGCCAATTTGTACGGACCCACCAACTCCAAGACCGATACCGATACTGCGGTCAAGTGGTATGTCGCCAACGGCGCTACCACCAGCAAGATTGCCATGGGTAAGTCTTCCAACCAATGGTTGCCGATGCCGAACACTCATGTATTCTTCAGGTATGCCCTTGTACGGACGTGCTTTCGAGGCGACCACCGGTATCCGCCAGCCCTTCACCGGTATTGGCACTGGTACTTGGGAGGCGGGTGTCTACGATTACAAGGCTCTTCCCATGGCGGGCGCACAGGTCATCGAAAACTCTGCTCTCGGCTCCAGCTACAGCTACGACTCGTCCAAGAAGGAGCTTGTTTCTTACGACACTCCCAACATTATCCGTCAAAAGGCCGCATATATCAAGAGCAAGGGTCTCGCTGGAGGTTAGTTCGAGCCCGTGCGCCTGCTTGAGCCCTGATCTGATACTCGCTTTAGGCATGTTCTGGGAGCTTTCTTCCGACAAGACTGGCGCGGACAACTTGGTTGCGATCTCTGCGGCTAACATTGGCGCTCTTGATTCTACCCCCAACCATCTCTACTATCCCTACTCTCAGTTCGATAATATCAAGAACAACATGGGCGCTGGCGGAGGAGGACCAAACACTACTGTTAAGCCCACTTCCACCGCAGCCTCTCCTACGACGACCAAGACCACGAGCGCACCCTCTGCGACGACCAAGACCACGAGCGCACCCCCTACCACTACCACTGCAACCGGCGGAGGAGGATGCGCCGGCATTGCGGCGTGGAGCTCTGGCATCGCTTACACTGGTGGCCAGGTCGTCACTTACGGAGGTATGTAGCTAAACATCGGCTTAAAAATGGCTGCTAAACCTTTCTTATTAGGCCACAAATGGACTGCCAAGTGGTGGACTCAAGCCGATACCCCAGGCGGTTCTGCTGGGTGAGTAAAAATTATCATCGGAATTCTGGCTAGAAATTAAACCCATCTTTCTATAGCTCCTGGACCGACAACGGCGCGTGCTAAGCAGCTCCCACTCTCCCACACACGCAAAACTCCTGGTACAACGGCATTTAGATTTTTCAGATTTCATGGGTCTTTGAAGCTTAGTTAGATACGCCATGTGTTGACTATCGTCTTCAATAAATATCTTTTCAATTCTACCGCTCGCTAAGTAGCTGCGTGACGCACCAGCGGCTAACATAAGATTGTTGGCGCGCGACAAGAGATATAAAATTTCTTCCAAATTATAACTATTATTTGGCTATGCTTGGTTTAGCCGCTATATCAAACTACCAGAGTGGTTTGATTGCTTGTCTAACTTGTACACTTCGTCATCATGGAAGTCATACAGATTGATGTCAAGTATTTATAGTGCTGCGGTTGGGGAAACCATGAGGGCCATCAAGCTGATCACATAGGGGCTTGACATGCTAAATCATTTGTAGAGAAGCAATGCACAGCAATATCGCAGACTAAAATGAAGTCGTTCGCCGCACTTATAAGATTGAAAGACCCGGCCCCAGAAGCTTGTGTGGGAATTGTTGAGGCGAAGTGAGGAGCTGAGGGGTTTTACTTGGGTTTGGCGGCCAGCGTGGGCGAAAGTACGCATCACTTATCAGACTGGTGGAAATTTACCCTAGATTCTGTCGTAGGGCTCGACTAACCTAGCATAGTTGAGAGCACTGGTGTTTCTGGTCTGCGTCTGAGAATAAATAATTCTTCGTTGCAGTCCTGAAAGCACACAGCCACCCGGAATCCGGAGACTTGGTTTGATCGAGGCGTTGAATGGCACTTCCTTCTAGCTTCTCCTTCGAATCGTTCCTCCGCTTTATCAGTGTATAGTTTATTATAGTATAAACAATAACATCTATTAAAGACTTGAAGAGGCAGGATATCTAATTAGATAAGTATCCAATGCTGTGTTTTGGTTGTTCGTGTTGGTGACGTCATCCTGAACCATTGGGTCGAAGGACCCCCAGGCGTATCGCCCTCACTCCAATGATCGGGCATTGGGTTACACCGCACGAAGTGAGGTCATAACAGCCAGATTAACCTGTGCTCTTCCACACTCATCTTACAAGACCGTTCGAACCACCATATTCTGTATTCTCGTCGTCGAGGAAACTCGGTACTGAATTCGTTCGATTATGGCGACACCGCAAGTCGCCCGCAAAGCCACCTCAGGCTCGATATCCTTTCTTCCACCCTACTACACCGATGGAAAGGAGCAGGTGAATCCAGCTTTATGAGGTTCCTTGTTTTCGCGCTCAAATACATGTTTGAAATTTAGTCAAGTCCAGTCAAAGATCAAGTTGGTCGATAATCGTCCTTGGTTTGCTGCTGCTAAGCGATATCTTTCACAGTCTCATAGGGAGAAACCACACAACCTCGAAGACAAATTCGAGGACCCGTATGGCGCACGGCTCGGCAAGGCAGCCCGTTTTTGGAGGGTATACGTACAGGAATCAAACATGTCAGACGAAGAGCTATCTAAGGGCTGGAATCAGTGAGGTTTCTACTGGAGCGTCATAAAACAATGCTGACCTAATTTATGTTCCGCGTTCTTACAGGATGCTGGACGTGATACTTCGTAAGTGGTGATGATTACGGTGGTGGGCCATTCATTCACATCAAAGCTGTAGTTTTCGTGCGTGCCTATCTTGCGGAATCTAAATTAGTTGTGGATCACAGAGCGCAAGTTCCTTTCGTAGGCTGCCTTGTTCTCTTCTATCTGTACGGCGTAAGGACTTTCACTACTAGATTCTGGGAAATTTGACTTGTGTTAACTTTGATACCTCTAGGTTCATAATGGAGAGCTTGAAGTATCTTAGACCGGATGAGACCGCAAGGACAAATGAGATACTGGTGATTATGTCTCGGTCCTTGATTGCTATGTCCAATCAGTCTATTCCGTTGCCGACCGAGGCAATGATGGACTCACCTGCATTTACCCCTCCCAATCATGCTATCATAGCGAACACACTTTGGTTCTTGTCGCTGATGATCAGCTTGTCCGTCACGCTTATATCTATACTCGCAAAGGAGTGGTGTCATGTATATATGGCTGGCCGAACTGGCCCCATGCACGACCAAGCCCGCAGGCGACAGCAGCGATTTGACGGGTTGAAGAGGTGGCGGATGAAGGGGCTAATTGCGTTTCTGCCTACTCTCATGCACATTGCGCTTTGTACGTTCAGTTTATCAGCCACTATCGCGAGCCTTATTCTGAATATTCCCTTTAGTCCTTTTTACCATTGGATTATCCATTCACCTTTGGTGTATCTATAACGCTGTCGCTGTCCCAGTCATCACGTTTACCGCCACCATGACGTTGCTCTACTTGGCCGCAACGATATTGCCTTTCATATCTGAGTTCTGTCCTTATACGACGGCTCTTTCAAGGCTATTGACGGACATTTGGCTCAAAGGGCGTAATAAAATTTACGATATCAGCGACGTCCCAAGCGATAATATTCCCATGGATATCGTTACGAGCAGGGCTCTCAGCTGGGTAATATCGCATTGCGAAAACGAAACTTCTGTGGACATCGCGCTACAGGCTATAGCGGGAGCCGATCATTCACTGCCTTGTGAGCCTCTGTGGAAGTGTAACGCAGCAAGCTTGATCAGTCAGCGTCTGCATGGCTGTCTCATGGCCGAGGGGCTACCGGTGACAAATTCGGGGTTTGAGAGTCTAGTTCAACTGGGCCGCGAATCCCTGACATTCCGGCTGTGCGTATTATACGCGCGTGTCCTGAACGTTCTTGCATGGGATGGTACAAAAGACAGTTTCAGCCACTCAACAAATGTGTTCCGTGACATTTGGTCCGAGTTTGAACTCCTTTACGACAAGTAGGTTTGAATTATTTATCCGTAGTCATTGCAACATCCGCTTACATTGGCCCTTCTTATCTTTAGTCTTTCCAAGTACTCGGATTCCGAGATATCTTCGTCCACTACCGTCGGCTACGCTGGAATCAGTGTGTGGAGGCAACATCGACCATATATCATGTCTAATTTTAGTAAAGGCGCCAACTCCCCCCTAGGTGTATCATCGTATATTCTATTAGTACTGGAGCGCCAGAAGGGGCTACAGAGCTATGAAGCCCAGTTATACGAGCTGTTCTACGTCCTACAGTGTGAGCTCATGGATTCCGATATTTCTTCCATTCAACGCCACCCCGCATACAAGCAGAATCTCGTCAGCAATCTTGTCCTAATCCTCAAGTTCATGTCTTGCGATACCCTACTGTCTGATTTTGGCTTCGTGGCGCAGGTCCTTGCCGCTTCGGGACTTATTTTAAATGGACATCACCCCACATCGGAGGCTCTCTACGACAAAATTGGGCGCTACGCAGTGTTTGATGAAGTCGAGCCCGAGTTATTACTGTTCCTTGGCCTAGTGGGGCTGATAGAGGCATCCGAATCAACTAATGCCAGTCTCACTGAGGACATATCATCTAGTCCCGAGCTAGATATTGTGTTCGAGCGGCTTATCCAACTCAAGGTGTTCCTGGTTTCTAACACACAAGGCTTGTGGCCTTCGCCTGCTTTATGTCTTCCTTTCCAGCTAGGCAACGCATCCACCTTCAATGACTACGCCCTGAACATCATATCGACCTATTATTACCGCTATGCTAATACAACTTCTATCAGCCAGGGTCGCTGCGTTGGCTTTGCGGCTGGACTTATCGTTGCAAGCGTCGTGGGCAAAGATTGTATATTGGATAACTGGCGTCCCATAGCGACCAGTGCCCTACCTCAAAGCGGAAACACCGCTGCCCTGCGATGGGTGTATCCCAATACCAGGTCTCATGCAATCCTCCACATCAATGCGCCTTTTCTTGACGTTGCTCTGTTTGCGGTGCTCAACCTTTTGAAAAACAAACCCGAGGTCTACACGCAACAGCTTTGTCTCATAGAATGCTTCCACGACATAGCAGATCAGCTCTATGCTATCTCTCGTCGGTTGGATGAGCCTGTCGTGAACGATCTGCTTCAAAAGGTTGTCGAGGAGGGCATGCTTGAGCCACTAGTCCGTGCTTTGCTTACAATCCGTCCCGATCATCCTTCTTCTAAGACTTGGCGAGGTATCGATGCGGAGCCCAAACTTGCATGGTGGGGTGCACGAATCATTTGGCTCGTTCACCAGTCTATTCGTTGGCGCGAGAATAGCGAAGATGGAGCAGAAGTTGCAAGTGCCGTAGAAGCGTTCTGTCACGCCCAACACAGTACATCCGTCTCTAAAGAGGACACCGAGCTAGAGCCAGGGTTACCAACTATACCAGAAGACGACAAAAACGAAGCTGCCACGCCCAACTCATTCTCAAAGCGCCTAAGGTTGTTCAAATTCGTACTTTTAGGCGAAATGCGTAAGTCATCAACCATGTCAATCCTTTTTCTTATTCTGACGCTATTGTATTCTAGGGGATCCTAGTCGCACCCAAGACCTTCTGGAAGATGTCGAAGAAATTCCAGAACTGAAACGTTCATGGACACACGTAGTCCAACGCACTAGGCGCAAGCTCAGTGGTCACTCGGATATCGCTCCGTACTCCACCCTTGTCTAGCTCTTGATGCCATTCATGTTCGAGCTAAGTTAGACACCTATTATTGTGTCTTGGTGAATATTTTATTTATACATGGGTCAAGCAGACTGTTGTATCTGTCTACTCGTATGATGTCCGTTTGATACTAAACTTGAAAAATGTAGCCTGTTTCGTTATATTTTCCTGTCTTTACGAACGGTTGCTCTTTATTACGCAGTAGCATATGCCCTAAATTATATTGTTTGTGAATATGAATAACAATATTGTGTACCTGGGATGTGCGTCAATATACGCGTCAAGCCGCGCAGGGACGGGACACCGACCTTACGAGTCGCCGCCTAAGTCGTAACTAGCTAACCTCGCTCTTGCCACTACCTCCCTACTCGGGACATTCGCAGGTCCCAGCCATTCAACTAGCCAAGCTCGCAATGCGCCTTCTGACCCTACCTCCCGACCCCCCTCCTCATCTCCACGTTTCCGTTCGTGCAAAGCTCGTTCTACAAGTGTTTCTCCAGCGAGTGCGATAGCCTCCCAGCGTATGAGCGCATCAACCAACGCAACTTTCTCAGGGCGAAACATTCGTTGCCCAACGATGGCCCTGTCGCTACGTCTCGTGGATTCGTCGGCGGCCCTCATCCAACTCAACGCTTCTGGTAGATCTCTGGCCGGAAGGAGAGCGAGGTATGCAGTCCAGGATTGGGGCGTAGGATGCGAGTTCGGAAAACGTGGTGTGGGAGAAGGATGAAGAGGTGCAAGAGAGAGGGTATCAGGTGTTTTAGGCTTGGAGGTATGTGTAGGTTTAGGGGCAATTCTACGCGTAAGCGAAGCTGGGACAAAGAGTGCCATGTTCCTGGGTGCAAGTATATTATCGTCATCGTGGCTTTTTCTATTCATCGTATAATTGATGTCAATGTCTAAGCCTGCTATGAATGGCCAATTCCCGAGTATGACGCTCTGGAAAAGGTCAATGGCGTTTTGCCGAATAAGAGCCCGGTTTCTAGTACGACGTGTAGGTTCCAAGGCTAAGCTCAGCTGCTCTTCGTATTCCTTCCCTGCATTAGTTGATTCGAATCCGGTAGGCGGGCGACTGGAAGTAGGTTTAACATTTCTGCTCAAGAGCTGGCGAACCCCGTCCCCAAACTCGCGTAGGTTTTCCCTAAAGCTGGCCTCCCTAAAGGTCTGATGGTCTTCTCCTTGGCCCCTAACAGCCCGTAAGGCGCCTTGCATAACTATCTCTAGTGTAAGACTGTCGGGCTGAATGCCCCACCTTTGAGCAGAATGTGAGAAAACAACATGTTGTGCGTGGGGAGGGAGGTGGGGTAATACTGCGTTGAGAGCAGATGGGGTGATATAGGGACGTTCCAAATTCTTTGAGGATTTTGTTTGAGGGTTGTCTTGTAGCGGAGATACGGGTGATGCTAGATTGGGTTTTGGAGGAACTGATGCGTATTTATCCAGAATATCTAGGGCACGAGAAGGATCACCGGCCGCGGCGTACGCTGAAAGGCCAGCATCGAATAGAGCTGAGATAAGCCGGAGATTGTGGCGCTGACGTCGTCGTTTTAGAGCAGCTTTGGGAGAGGGATTATTCTTTGGTAGCGAAATCTTCCGCTCGGCATCTTCCCAGACAGCCTGAGCTCGACTGTATGCTTTTCGTCTGACCAAGCCGCCGATGAGTATGGCGATAAACGTTTCGTCTGGGAGTCTACGTGGGTCTGGAGGTCTGGGGTAGAAACCATGAATCAGAGAGTGTGCGATTGAAAGGAGCAATCGTGCAGAGATTTTGTCAGACTGTGCAGCAGCGGTTAGAGATGCTAGAGATGACTGGGGCGTAACCGAAGTACTATTCCTGAGATAAGTCGCACCGGATGTATATGTTTTCCCAGGAGGAGGTCGGTATGTGATGGGTGTTTCAATTCCTTGTTCTCGTATTTTGTTTTGTAACCAGGTAGAAAAGACTTCGCCCAGTTCTTGATTGGCTCCCCATCGCTCCCAGACTTGTAACCATAGATCCCGGGAGATCATGAGCGGTAATTCCATTATGTTTTCCACCAAAGTTTGAAGAACTTCAGTCACAATAGGCGAGTGCGTAAGGCTCTGGCTGGACAAGAGTGATACCAGGTGAGGATGGTAACCTTTAGATGGGAGAGCAAGTATGCGAGAGAGTATCCCAGGTAGTGCATACAGACGGCCATGTCTAATTACATGCTCAAGGGCAAGAATCAGGGGTGCCTCGTGAGCAGGAGCTAATTTCCCACTAGACGGCACAGCCAAGAGAGCCAGGTGGGCCGCAAGTGAAGCATCTTCTGCGTTATGAATCTTTCGACGAAGCATGTGGCTAGTCACCCAGAGAGGCGTATTATGGTCAGCCTCCCGAATGAAGTTGAACGCAGTTTTAATGTCATAGGCGACACAAGCATTTCGCCAGCGTAAGAAATCAATTTCGCTCACACCATTGATCTCTATTAGCCGTTGCAGCTTTTCTCTTTTAACAGTGTCAGGTTCAATCTCTCGTATATCCCAGATAGAGGTAGGTATAGCGCCACGAGGAGGGAAAGAATTGACAATAACATGCTGGAGTCGAGCCCCTCTAACAAGTCGAAGCATTGAAAATAAGAATTCAAATTGAAATTGCTCGGATTTGTTGTCCCTCCCTTCACGTGATCTCCAGCGCCCCTCCAAATTTCGCCACCATGACCAGCACACCGAAAGAAAATCCCTATCTAGCCCACCTAAAGTATGGTTCAGAGCATGAAAATATTAGGACAACTTCGGGGTATAAAGACCCTTTTGAAGGATGCATTCCGAGGAAAGTAGATGCCGCTAAAGCGAGGGAGATTATGGTACGCTCAACAATTTAGTTTTGATGCTCATTAGGCTGACTGCCACTAGGATGGTGACACAAATCCCTTCACAAAACAACCTTATACCGACAAATACAGGAAGATACTGGAGGGTCGCAAAAAGCTCCCGGTGTATACGCAGATGGAGGACTTCTTTAAGATCGTGAGCAGAGCAGAATTTTGACCACAGCGTGGCGGGTTGATCTCAAGCAGACCAAAGCTGACTTTTAACAAATTCGCCTCGCCTGTCTGGATTTGGGATGTGTAATATGCAAAGTTCAACGCGAACCAAATTACTGTCATGGTTGGAGAAACTGGATCTGGGAAAACCACACAGTGAGTACACGATTCAAATATCGCTGATTCATTCACTGAGTTTGGGCCAGAATCCCCCAGTTTGTTGCATACACAGATATCCCTCATGCGCGAGGTAAACTCATTGCATGCACGCAACCTCGACGAGTGGCGGCTATGTCCGTAGCAAAACGCGTGGCGGAGGAAATGGATGGTTAGTGCACCTACTGTACCAGCTCCCTACTCGCTTCCATGAACTTTGCCTTTGAGCGCTCCGGCTGACGCACATCTTGTTCTAGTTCAACTTGGTAAACAAGTCGGCTATTCGATTCGATTCGAAGACATGACCGAAACGGGCACCACATTCCTGAAGTACATGACTGACGGAATGTTACTTCGAGAAGGTAGGCTTTTAATTCTTGTTCCTGTGAACGCAATCACCCCCCTCCTTCTGCGCCACGACCATACTCATAAGCGCCCACTAACCTCCTTCCCCCCTGTACAAAACATGACACTAACTGAGATTCTTGCTTAATAGCCATGAACGACAACGACCTGTCTCGATACAGCACTATCATTCTTGACGAAGCCCACGAGCGTACCCTTTCTACGGATATTCTGATGGGTATGCCTTATCCCAACATCCGTTGCTCCTAAACCTGACTCGCGTTCTTGCAGGTTTGCTGAAGGATATTGCAAAGCGACGATCGGATCTCAAAATCGTGGTCATGTCTGCCACACTCGATGCCCAAAAGTTCCAAAAGTACTTTGCGACTCGCAACGATGGTAGTGTTGCGCCGTTGTTCAAGGTGCCAGGACGAACATTCCCAGTCGAGGTACTGTCTTTTCCTATGCAACTCGAATGGCCACTAACGGAGCTCCGTGTATAGACGTTCTATACTCAAGAACCCGAGCCAGACTATGTCGAAGCAGCCATCCGAACTGTGCTCATGATCCACCAAGCTGAAGACGAGGGCGACATCTTGGTATTTTTGACTGGAGAGGAAGAGATCGAGGATGCATGTCGAAAGCTTAGGATTGAATCGGAGAATCTGGGTGCCGCTGGAAAAGGTACGCTGTCTTGCTGTTGGGTTCGAACGCCGCTGACGCCACAAACAGATGGGCCCGGACAACTCATGTGTGTTCCCCTCTACTCCTCACTCCCACCGGCACAGCAACAGCGTATCTTCGACCCTGCGCCGGCTGGCGGACGTAAAGTTGTCGTGTCAACCAATATCGCTGAGACGAGTCTTACGATTGATGGAATTGTTTACGTCGTCGATCCCGGATTTTCAAAACAAAAGGTGTACAACCCGCGGTGAGTCGGAACTAAACTAGAAACTACTTGTAAGAAACAACTGACGAGGACAATTGATCAACAGAATTCGAGTCGAGTCACTGCTTGTCTCTCCAATTTCCAAGGCAAGCGCTCAGCAGCGTGCTGGGCGAGCTGGACGGACACGCCCTGGTATGTTCATGTTTTCGCTGATAAGTGTCTTCTACTCACACTGGTGATTATAACAGGAAAATGCTTCCGCCTGTATACGGAGAAAGATTTCATCAAGGAACTAGAGGAGCAAACTCATCCGGAAATTTTACGATCCAATCTGGCAAATACCGTGTTGGAGTTAGTCAAACTTGGAGTGACTGATCTTGTGCACTTCGACTACATGGGTACGTGAATAACATTGCTATAGTAATGCCATGTCTTCTAACGATATAACACAGACGCTCCTGCGCCTGAGACGATCATGCGAGCGCTCGAGCTACTCAACTACCTATCTGCTTTGGATGATGAAGGAAATCTCACCCCACTCGGTGGTATAATGGCCGAGTTCCCGCTGGACCCTCAGGCAAGCATAAGAACCTTTCCCCCTCAACAATCTGTGCTAATGCTAAAAACAATGTAGCTGGCCAAAATGTTGATCGTTAGTCCAGAGTTCAAGTGCAGCAATGAGCTTCTCACAATCGTAGCAATGTTATCTGGTATGTTGTTTTATTTCCATCAATGAGCGCCTATTTTGATGTATCATGAATCTATAGTGCCGAACGTGTGGTCGCGGCCAAACAACCAGCGTAAGGAAGCAGATGCCGCCAAACAACTACTTACGATACCTGATGGTGATCATCTCACCATGATGAACGTCTATAATACCTACGTCACCAGTGAGTCGCCATAGCTTAATATTTTACCTCTTATGCTCAAAGTTCCCTAGACCAAGGCGATAAAAACTGGTGCTGGAGTAACTACCTCTCGCAACGTGCTCTCCAACAGGCGGACAACGTGCGCCAGCAGCTCGAGCGCTCAATGGAACGATTTGACCTGGACCTCGTTGGCCAAACCGACCAGCGCAAGTTGTTTACAAGTATCCGCCAAGCGCTAGTGTGCGGATTCTTCATGCAAGTTGCTCATCGAGGCGAAAAGAATACATATGTGACTGTGAAGGACCACCAGGTAAGCATAATGCTATAGTATATCTAAGTCTGTTTCGGAGCTAAGCCAATAAAAAAATAGGTTGTACAACTTCATCCGTCTTGCGGCTTAGATAACACTCCAGAGTGGGTGTTGTTCAATGAGTTTGTGCTCACGTCGCGACCGTATATCCGTACAGTGACAGACATACGCCCAGAATGGTGAGTGGCGTTACGCGTAAGCTGAATTCGCATCAAACTAAAACACAACCTAGGCTGTTGGAATATGCTGGAATGTACTATGATCTAGCCAGTTTCCCTGATAGTGAGGCAAAACGAGCACTTCAGCGTGTTGTCAAAAAGAAAGCGGGCAAAACCGACAACGGAGATCGCGGTCCCAAGGACGACCGCAAGTCGAAGAAGAGGAAAACATAGGCCTTGGGCAACGGGAATGATTTTGTTGTTTGTGCATATACTACATAGCTGGATACATATTTCTTTCTTGGGAAACACGATGAGAATAAGCGCTCAGATGAAAGCAAGTTTGCCTTCCGTTTAGGTACTTGTCCCCCCTTCGAGCTCCGTGCCTCATAATGGAAACTCCGATACCATCGACGCAATATATAGATACCAGAGGTTTCATTTGGTATCCCCCGGCGTGAATACGCGGCCGCGCTCATCAGGGAAATGATTTAGTGGTTGTGACACGAAAATGTTTTATTTAGTTGTGACCGAGTTTCAAGCCGCTAAAAAAGTTCCCGCTCTGTCTTGTCATCCCGCTGAAATATTTCAGTCAGTCGTAACCTTTTCATCTGTTACACGTATGTTTTGGGACAACGCGCAGTCATAAACCGTTATGACACTGTACTACTACGCATATATCAGCTGTTTAGTACTCTAATTCAATTTCAAACCTCCTGCATGTACTACGTGGAGACTGTGCTCTGCCGTATTCATCTTGAGTTGACTTTGGCGGCATAAGTGAGAGCTACAAATGACATCTTACGGCACGTGAGCCACTCATCGGCCGGCGCTCCACAGTTTTACCTTCAAGTTCTCTACTCCACCACCATTCCCGCCATCACTCCCGCCTTCCTGAGGCCACCGAATGCGCGCGGCTACCGGCGGCTCAAAATATGTTAGATGTGAGTGTACGTCAAGCTTACCCGGCCCATTGCTAACCAACTTACCTGGGCTGGTTGGGAACAACTTCGTATTTTTTTTCCGGCAGACTTTTTGAATTCTGTAAACACTTTACGTACTCCAGCCCCTTGACTTCAACGTATCTGCTAACTTGCTTCCTCGTCCTTCCGTTACAATGCCCCCAATGCTTTTGTTCTTTTACGAAATTTGGAACCTGTTGACGTCTGAAATATTACACATCCGCCATGTACATACCCTATCGTCATTTTGCTATTCACTAGCTATCTTGTACCACTGTGGGCATGTGTCAGTAAGCTAAAGCTAAATCCATAGTATATGTACATCAATTAGATTGCTCGCTGTTGCAACACTATATGACATATAGATTATTATGATATACAGGTATGTCACAACACATGGATGTGTGAAAATTCCTAAATCTTGTCATCCGGGTCATAATCATGCCTCCAATGTCGCAGCGGTTTCAAGGTTATAACCCGTTATAACCACCCTCACGAAAACCCTGATGCTCGGGGGTAATTCGGCCATGCTATTCTTAGACGCTCGAGTGGCGCTTTGACGGAACGATGCAGCACTTTGCTCATATCTGGCAGAAGCAACGAAGTGTAGCTAAACCTAGTTTTTCGCCCACGTCGTAAGCTACCTGTAAGACTGAAAATGCGATTGGCCTATGCTAGACTTAGGATGAATTGACTAGAACAGTGGGCATCTCTTACTATAATGAATGTCTTGAAATTACATCCATCACTAAGTAACCGGCTCCAAACTATGTCGTCAGGACTTCCAGGTTAGCATGTTGAGCAGCGAACAATAAAACTGGAAGGCTCCAGCGCAAAGTCAGAAAATCCTCCAGCGACTTTTGATTTTAATTGCTCAAATCCTGATAGTACGAGTATGTCTACCTACGATTAATATCGTTGAACTCCAACTAGGAGCGTGTGTCCGATTGAACAATGTCAATTATTGAGTATCTCTCATTGAAGGTTGGATGTGTCAGATCCAATAATAATAGTACCATAAGTGACATTATCGCCCACTGAGTTGCCTTATTTACGATTATCCTAGAGAACTCCGAGATTATCGGCGTCACGAAAAATCGGCAGGCAAACCGGCAGCCCTAAGTAGGTAAAACTGAGTATGACGTTCCATACTCACCTCTAGACTCTTGCCGCGCGACACGCGGTATCTCTCGGGGCCCGGCTCGGGCTGTAATTCTTCCACGCTATTTTTGAAGCTTCGAGGAATTTTGCTTCCATAGATCCGGGTTCATGTTCTACAATGGTACTGGTTGGGCAATTATAAAAGCGCTACCACTTGACCAGTTATTCTACACAGACTATCGCCGCTCGCGCATATATCCTTCAACATGTCTACTATTCCCGGCGACAATGCAGGTACTTACACTTGCTAGATGTTTCTCGTTCTAGATCGTTTATTTGTTGTCTATTTAATAGCTTGCTGTACCATCCCTCCTGCCGTGTGTAAGTTCCTTTCTAGGACAATATGTCTCCGCTATCTCAATAAGGTGTCAACATCTAGCGGACTACAAGCCTAAAGGAACTACGGAAGTGATCGAGGGAACTGCAACCTACGTGATCGGAGACAAATCCTCTAAAAAGGCAATTGTAGTCGCACCTGACGTCTTTGGCACCGTGCCACTCACTCAACAGGTTGCTATTCTCTCCTCATATAGAATAGAAATATCTATCTGACGCCGATGGTTTCTAATAGGGATGTGATCTCCTCGCTAGTCAAGGTTTTTATGTCCTACTCCTGGATCTGCTAGGGTACGTATAAATAATATCAGAGATCCAATAAAGACCCACTCCAATAATCCTTGGCCACAGAGATCAAGCCATGACCGAAAAGGACATTAACGCACCGCATACTCCTGAGGAGCGTCAAGCGCGACGCCAGCAATTCTTTAGTGGTATCGGGAACCCAGCCTCGCATGTACCACTTCTCGCAAAGCTCGCGGAGACTCTCAAGGCAGACGGATTCACGGTTATATATTCACCTTTGAAAATCAGAACGCATTGCTGACCTGAAGTAGATTGGGAGCATCGGGTACTGCTGGGGTGCCAAAATTGTATTTTTGGCCGGAACGACTGGGCTTTACAGCGCAATTGCAGTGGCACACCCGTCGTAAGCATATATCCTCGATTCGTTTTTAGAATGTATCTTATGGGTTGTATCAGAATGCTGACCCCTGAAGATGCAGCAAACTGTAAAGCCGCAATCGGACTCTATCCAACCAAGGACGAGTCGGCTGAAGCTGTAAGTTTTTTATGCTATGTGTGGCTGCCGCATATGCTGACCAGCGGAACAAGCTGGAGCCTTTTGTCAAGATAGCAGCCGACTACAAATTGTATTCTGAAACCTTCCACGGTACGCTTGCTTGGTTTTATACCAAGACATAAATCGACTGAAATGACTTAAAACTCTAGGATTCGCTGCTGGACGCGCCAACTTGGAAGACCTGGTTCATAAAGCTGCAGCAAGTGGCACATTTCTCTATGCTGTACCTCGATTCTAATTGCTTACATTTTCCTAGTACGAGGACGTCTATCAACGCATGGCGGCATTCTTCAAGAAGCACTTGTAAAACTGGGTGAACGTGCTAATGTAGCCAAACAGTTTTAAATACAATGCAAAATAAAATTGTCGTGCTCGCATCAAACAGTGCGTCGATCCAATGCTAGTTTTGTCTAGGACAAACAAATTCCAACGTCAGAACTGTCCAAATCGAAAACGGGCGCACACACTCGATTTATCCGCGACAACATTCTTCTGATAACAACGGTCAACTCAATAAAAGGTATATAGACCAATCGTAACAAGACAACAACAAGATAAGCACAACAAGTGCATCAGGAATACTAGACTCAAATACTCATACACATCAAACCAAGATCAAAATCATCAACACGATTTTCCCACTCAGAACATCCTCGCAGCACCCTCCGCAACAGGCTCTCCTCCACCTTCACCTCCCGAAGCAGCCTTGGTCAACTCTTCAGCCACAAGCGCAAGCGTATCCGCAACAGGTCCACATCGAAGCATCTCATGCACCGAAGGTTGACCGTCATAGAACCACGCGACCAGGGCCTAATGAGCGGAAGAAATGAGTCATGGCATAGAAAAAGAAGCGAGACTACACACGATCATGACGTAGAACAACACCATCACCATGCCTTCGACCCAGTTAGTCTTGGCGTCGGCCGTGACGTAGTTGACGAGGAAGCACGCGCCAATAAGCACCGCGACTTCCCAGATATCTAATTTACCACGGGGTTAACTTCCTGTTTATCCGAATACGAAATTGAGAAAGAGACTCACCAAACAACAAGGACATCTCGCGATGCGTCCACCACCCAATAAGCACGACGAGCGGCATCCAGAAAAGCACAAACTGGATACTAAGATCAATGCTCCTAGCCTTGGCGAGCTCATCCGGACTCTCCGGATGGAGGAACAACACCGTCCGTGCGAAATACAACACAGCGATCAATCCGTCCGCAGCGTAACTCAGTAAAGGCAACAAAATGATCCCAAACCACTCGGCGCTGATCGTACCCTTGTCTCGAACTCCCTCGATACTCGACACGAGCCATTCGGCGGTGACAGCGATGAGCGCGACGGTGATGGTCAACAAGACGAATCCGAACCAGGGGCTAATTTTGGGTTCTTCGTGCGCGAGCTCGTGTTCTTGGCGTTTTTCGGCGTCGGGGGCGTTGGGTGCTGGCTGGAGCGCGTTATCGTCGCCTGGTGGGTTGTGCAGGTAGATACGAGAACCGACGTAGCTGTGTGAATGTGGTATAAGAAAGGGACAGTAAGGTGTAATAAAGGTTTCAACTTACGCAATGAGCAACAGAACCGCAAGACCACGACTAAACTTCAAAAACGTGCCCCGCGTCGCATCTCGCACAGCCAACGTCTCCACAGCACGCATCAACGCTTCCCGGATCGCAACATCTTTGCCCTCTTCCTCTGTTGCCCTCGTGACGAATCGCCTCACAGCGACCGCAGCTGAAGGAGCACCCGTTGTAGAGTTTGGTAGCGATTCGTTGAGGGCTGAGAAGAATGCGATGGGTAGGAGTAGGGACAGAACGCTAAAAAAGGAAAGAGGATTGGCGCCACGTTTTTGGGGTACACACGCCTAGACAGACATACCCGAATGTGAGAAGAGAGTGGTTGAGCTGCGTGCTGTGGGGCTTCAGGTGCTGTTCCCAGATTCGGGCACCGCCTGTGAGAAACGCCATGCCGGGAACGAGGAGTAGGTGCAGCAAGATGACACCTAGAATACGTCGGCTGTTAGCCGAGGTTCTCGGTCAGCAACGAGACAGCACGTACCGACGATGGTGCTCTGTAGCAGCTTGAGCTCGCAGTGAGTCAAGAGGATGATGGCCAATGTAGCTTCTACAACACTATAGAATCATACGTCAATATGGGCAAGGTGCCAAAAGACGTGAGACGTACTTGTCGAGCGTGATAACTAGCAAATCTCCAAGCGACTAGAACATACTAAGTACCCGAACGGATGTGGTTGCTACTAGCACTCACCGTGCCCAGGTATAGCGCCATTTGTTCGCCTCCATAGTCTGACAGCTTTTCCAAGGGAATAATGGCGAGGAAAGAAACTATTCGAGCGATGGTCAGCATATTATTATGGACAACGCAGGTCGTAAACTTACAAGCAAAGACTATATACTGATTCCAGTGAGCCCAGTG
Organism: Ceratobasidium papillatum; assembly: GCA_037042815.1. NCBI lineage: Eukaryota > Fungi > Basidiomycota > Agaricomycetes > Cantharellales > Ceratobasidiaceae > Ceratobasidium > Ceratobasidium papillatum. Next base: position 8,714 of record JAYRCO010000361.1, on the reverse strand, counting down.
AGCAGCCCATGAGATCGGAATGAACACCACAAAGACGTTTAACCCTGCAAAGTCTACATCAGCCACACGCCAAGTACATCGTGTTCACTTGGCACTTACAAGAATGGCGAAACGTATTATTAGCAGACTCCACCCAGCCAGGTACACGCCTCCCGTCGCCCCGAAGTCTCCTCAAAAACTGCTTTGTGCGTGGTAGAGAGTTCGGATCGCCCAGATGGATACCATGCATATGATGATGATGCTGTTCAGGTACGCTACCATCGTGGTGAGCGCTGTTTCCATTGGCCTCGAGATCTCCGTTGCGGGTAGTGTTGCCCCGAGAAGGGTTCCGTACCATGCCCTCACGCGAGGACGAAGGCGAGACAGCAGTCGCAGTCGCCGTGTTGCTCGACGGCACCTTTTCCATTTTTGGCGGAGGGGGAGGAGGAGAAGAGACTTGGCTGGGCTTGGAGTTGATCCTCCTGGTTTATATATCCAGGCAGCACCCTGTTAGTTTGCCTGTGACGTCAAACACGTGTTGAGGCCGAGGTCGCGTCTGCCAAGCCCTTCCTAATTTAGCCCCGCACAGGCACAGCCACCAGATTAGCGTGCTTGTCCCTCGTTCCGTCACATTTGAGCATAGGTTTGATTTGCGAAATAGTATCTTGTGCTGAAATCTGGTGTATCCATGTATCGAAAGTGCAGACGACGCACGTTCGCGGCCAAGACGCCCAAGACACTACCAGCGCCTTTTTCGGGGTTCGAGTAGCCGGCGCGGGATCCTGGGCTACTCCTGAGTCCTGAGCCCGAGGACATCCCATTGAACCTGGACGTGTCCTCTAAATATAGAGACGCACAGCTGGACGCTCTTAAGCGCGGTTTCCATAATATTAGTGGATGTTCACACATGGAAGATGCCCGTATGGAGGGATTTTTTATGCAGGCGTGCTTTGGGCACTACTCGACCCCGGCATGCTTACGAGGAATACTCAAATATCAAGCAGTATAGATCCGATGAGGGCGATATACTATAAAGAACTGTCAGCGTGGAGTTAGATAAACACTTATAGACCAAATTCGCTGTTCGAGGGGATGTATGCCGTGACGCCGCGAGATTGTTCAGCATACTTTTCAGAATAGAGAGTTTGCGATCGAGTCCCTATTTGATTATTAAGGTTGCGATGCACGTGATTTTTTGTATGCAGTTTTCTTTTTTCTTTTTTGTTCTCGCACAATTTCAATGCTTCAAACCTGCCACTGGAATCGAGAATTCAACCTAGAAGTGAGCTACGACCATCATCAGGTGTGCTACAACCCTCGGCGCGGATTTATGAACTGTCCGATCAAGGGATACACAGATCTTTCTGCCGTTAGAGCAGACTCCGAGGACAGAAGCCGCTTTTTACGAGTCCCTAGCTGGCTTGTAATGGTTCACGAGAGCGATATGTACTTGCATAGTTGTCATGAACGAATAGGAAACGGGATACAAAAAATCACGTGCATCGCAACCTTAATAATCAAATAGGGACTCGATCGCAAACTCTCTAATGTAACGGACTTGCAAATAATGACAACCAGAAATACAGAGTTTCAAACAACGTTCAGAAAGCAAAACTAACAATCATAACAGCAATCCACGAGTCAATATGATGCTAGGAGTCCATCCAAATCAGACACGAAACAAGCCAAATAGCTTTCGTGGCTTGGGTGCTTCGGATGATTCGATATCTGCAATCTCTGCCTCTAAGGCCTTACGCTTTGGTCGATGACTCCAGCCCATGCGCTTGTAGGTGACGACCAACTCGTTCATGTATAGAAGCGTATCGGGATGTTGGGTGCCAAGCATCCGTTTTGTCCCCTCTATTGCCTGCACATGCAGAGTCTCTGCCTGTTGGTATGAGCGTTGTTTGGAGTACGTGACCGCAAGGTTGTGCATAGCTCCCAGCGTGTCAGGGTGCTCGTTGCCAGAAACTCGCTTCCTCGCCTCGAGTACCTGCACTTCTAGCATCTCTGCCTGCGAGTATAGACCTTGGCGGAAGTACGTGAGGGCAAGGTTGCTCATTGAAGCCAGTGTGAAAGGATGCTCGTTGCCGGAAACTCGCTTGCTTGACTCCAGCTCCTGCACTTGTAGCGTCTCTGCCTGCTTGTATAGACCTTGGTCGGAGTACGTGACGGCAAGGTTGTTCATTGAAGTCAGTGTGCTAGGATGCTCGTTGCCAAAAACTCGCTTGCTTGACTCCAGCTCCTGCAATTGTAGCATCTCTGCCTGTTTGTGTAGACCTTGGTTGGAGTACGTGAGGGCAAGGTTGCTCATTGAAGTCAGTGTCTCAGGATGCTCGTTGCCTGAAACTCGCTTCCTTGCGTCCAGCTCCTGCACTTGTAGTGTCTCTGCCTGCTTGTATAGACCTTGGTCGGAGTACGTGAGGGCAAGGTTGTTCATTGCAACCAGTGTGACAGGATGCTCGTTGCCAGAAACTCGCTTGCTCGCCTCCAGCACTTGTACTTGTAGTGCTTCTGCCTGCTTGTATAGACCTTGGCAGAAGTACGTCTGAGCTAATTCACCCCTGGCCGCTAGTGTTTCTTTCGCATTGGTCCCCAAGGTTCTTTCATAAGCTCCAAGTGCCCGTGCCCGTAGTATCTTCGCTTGTTCATACTGCCCACTTTCATTCATGATATATCCAAACTTTAGGGATGCGTGTTTGTTGGCTTCTGTATGGTGTCGTAGAACGTTGGCCACATGCAACTCTAGTCCACGCCTATATGCGTAGTCCCGCACTTCCTGCCCATAATCAATCGACAAAGCGAGTAAAAAACTCGACTGCGCTAGTGCTTGTTTAGGCGAATGTGGTATCACTGTGTGTATCCATCCCTGTACCAGCACATGCAGAACGTATGCCTCGTTCACTCGGTCGTACGAGATCAGCGAGTATGACATGATCTCCGACATGGTCTCCATAAACACACTGGAGTCCCACTTGTCGCCTAAGAGAAAGTCATCTAAGTACTCGTTGACGTCAGTGAGCGCTTGCTCGTCGGCTCCAGTCAAAGGAAGCGCCGTCTCAAAGTCCTTCACACCAGCTGCAGCGCGCTGAAACATCTCCTGGGTAATCCTGTCGCGCTGAAGATACGCCACCAGCCATAGTAGCTTTTGCGCGCGTTCGTTTAGTAGCTCGTAGCTCATAGCCCAGGTCCCATACACAGTCTTTTCGTAGCCTTCCAGTTCCAGAGGCTTGCTGCTGTACTTCTCGAGTATCTCCCTAGGCTTCCTCGCATACATCTCTCGATACTGGACAAACCCGCAAGACGTCCGCCAGATGTATGCGCCTGCCTGTACCACACCAAGAGCCAGCCAACCAAGATCCTATCAGATGTATCTTACCTATAAGCTCCAGGTACGAATATGAATGCCAAACAACATACCTGAACCAGTGTTGTCGCAGCATCCTTCTCCTTGGGCGAAATCTCCTCGCTTGTCTTCGATACAGTTAGTAGTAGACTCAGCGCCTCTTCTGGCTCCATCCCTGACACGTTACACTCCGACTCTGGCCCTTGCGCCAGCAGAGCTACGTCCCGACTTCGAGTCGTTATCAGTATCCTGCCTTGCGTACCCTTTGGGAGGTACTGCCGCAGGTGGAGCGAGACGTCGTCGGCATTGTCCAATACGAGTAGCCACCGTTCGGTGTATGCGCCGAGCCACCGTATCGCGTCTTCATGCGACTCGCCTATCGCCTTTGACGTTGCAAATCCCTTTAGTGTGCTTGTTAAGGTCTCGGCTGAGGTGGCATCGACGTATATCACGTCAGACCAGTGGTCGCGTGTCCGCTCCACCGTCTGCAACGCCAGCTGGGTTTTACCAGCACCTCCTAGCCCATGGAACACAAACACTCGTCTGCCTTGGGTATTGCTAGTCAGACAGTCGATCGCTTGCTGGATTGGCTTATGTCTCTCGGTGTAGAACGACGTCGGGGCGGGGCACTCTTTCAAGCCGGTCGTCTGCAGCATAGTCTCCATGTGTATCTCCCCGTCTGGCCGATGAGCCCTACACTTCAGCACAGGACAGTCCTTGTGGCAATAAAACGACACCTACCTATACGAGTCGCCGGTATGACCCCTTCTCTTCCCGTTATTTTCTTTACCGCTCGCTTCGTCAGCTCGTTCGTCTCCACCTTTTGCATGTACGCTCGTGTATGCGCCATGATCTCTCCCAGTCGATCCCAGTCCCCGATCTGCATCGTCTGCATCCCCTGGTCGACGTTCACCCGAAAGTACACGTCTGGCACTCCTCGAAACCGTCTCGCCATGCTCTGTGCTACCTGTTCGTTGTCAGTCGCAATGTCTCGCATAGCGGCGATCACGTTCGTAGGAAGTACTCGGCTCAGAAGACTTGGCTCAGGAATACGGATAGTCCGAGCATGCCCCGCTCCGATGCTCACGATGCAGGCTATCTTTCGATCCGGGTACAGCGCCTTTGCCTCTGCTAGGACATGCTCGATCGGGTTACCGCATCCCATCGCTGCGTCCACGTACGACTGGCGTATGCCGTGCTCCTCGATGTCCATGCTCTTGAACATCTCGGGATGGGCGGTCGTCGCGCGGAGTGCTTGCCATATCGTGCAGTTCGGGCCAGGATTGGTGTTCGTGTGGTACGAGCGGAAGATGGTGGGTATGCCAGCATTCATGTTGTGCGCCGACCTCGCAAACACCATGCTGCGGAGGGAGCAACCCTCTGATCAGCTCACCGAAATGCGGAGGCGTGACGGATTGACCCACGTTTTACACTTTCTATTGTTCGACCTCTGATCCATCATCAGCTCGTTCTCGTCCCCGGTCTTCTTCCGAACGATATCCTTCAGCGCTTTCTCCATCTTAGACGCCTTAAATGGATGCCCTCCGATCAGCTTCTCGTTCGAGAATACCTCGCTCGACAGTTTTGCAAAGCACTCCATAATTTCTTCCGTCGTCATACCGAGTCTTCCAGTCAACGTCATAGTGATCCTGCCTCGCAGTCAATCGTCAACTCTCACGAACTCAATCGTAACGACTTACGCGCCTGTGCCAGCACCTGCCACGATGTCGAAGTAGTCCTCTACTAGTGGTGTATACGATAGCCCTTCTTCCGCCTGCACTCTTTTCATGAGCTGGTCCAGCGTAGTAGCCGTCGACAGTCCGCCTGCCCCACTGCTGTCTGCATCACGGTTGGTACATGTTTAGCGCCCGGGTAAATGAACCGAACAGTTATAAATGCTCACCTCCCACCAGGATCGATATACCACGCTCGCTGTCCTTGTTTCGTGACGTATTGACCAAGAATGCTAAGGGGATCAAGTGATAGACGTAGTGGTTGAGGGTCAGCCCGTTCGGCGCTTGCATGGCTGTGCAAGCTGTAGCTCGAGATAATCAAGTTTTGATCTCTTACCGAATTTGGCGAATAGATACGCGAATGAACCCCCAAGCCATAAAGTACCAAACAAAATAGGTCAAGTGGTCTTCCACAGCCAGGATAATCACTGATATCTTGTGAGTACTCTGTTTCCCGTAAACGAAATACATTGGTATATCCACCTCGGATGCGCCTTGAGCTTCGACCAGGGCGTTCCCGAAATCTTCGTGTATGCTCGCAGCAAGCTCTAAGAAGTCTGAATCCAAGACATTATCCCTATGCTAAGTTGACCGAACTCAGCCCAGAGGAGATATTTGCGGTCCACTTCTATTGTCTAAAGATTACGTAGAAAAAGGCGCAAGAGTCGTGGCTATGAACGTTCATCGTTGTACCCTGGCTTCCCATGTTTTACGCACCGGGTTTCGCGTCCAGGAAATACACTACTGTCTCGGAATGGCAAACGCACGGCGGGGTTCAGTGAACTTAAAATCCAAGATAAAACATAAGCGATCTCGGCAACCAGTTCATTGCTTGGCCAAGAACATGAACAATAACAATTGAATATTGAATCAGGTCTCAATCTTGGGAAGTCCAAGTTGCTTATTTTCTGGAGTCTGCGGCGCTAGAGCCGTGTTGTTGCCTTGCAGCTGGGCGGAAAATTCGGCAGAAAATCGTCAAGCTACTATGTCATCGCACAAAAGCTGACCAGACGGTACAAAGTCTTGTGAGAATATCTAGAGTCAAATTTACTAAATTTTCGGGCGATCGAGCAGTTTCAATTTCAGTCCAGCCACAGGCGCACCTTGAGAAATTAAGCATCAGGCCGTCGAGAGCGTAATAAGTGGGAAAGAACTCACTCGATAGCTCCAAGCTGCTTTTCTAAATCGAGTGGTACTCTTACAACACTACTATATATCGCAGATTCCATCTGTTCTTGTCGAACCAAATCGTGCTTCAGGAGCAGAGGCTTGTCGCAGATCTAAGGGTTCGACAAGTTCATCCTGCGCTTACAATCAGCAAACTAGTAGATGAATGTTGGGCGGAGGATCGACGTTACTTGGGAAACACAAGCATCATTCTCATGCTCTCTCCGATACCAACTGCTCAACTCTCCATCTCCACTCGTCAAATTTTCAATATCCCAGCCGCGCATAAATAGGAATTCGATGTTGATAAGGGTTTGGAATCCTGCATGAAGAAGTATGTGACTTTTTTTTTATCGTGCCGTGTTTGTTCTATGCACAAATTTTAGTAAAAGGCGGAATTGGACGGAGAAAGAGGAGAAAGAGGGACGAGAAGTGAAGACAGGAGAGACGCGCGAAAGGTGACTGCAACCCATAAAAAAGACACGCAGGCTGTACTACCCGGTTCCCAAACGTCTGCCTAACCACTCGCTGGCCTCTCAAGCATAATCATAATCGTTACTTACTTTGTAATGAGTCGACGTAACCGGGCCATCACCCCTGCAACTCCTACCCTCCCCACATGCGGTTTGTTTCTCTTCTTCGCCCCCATCTCGATATTCGCAGAGGTTTGAGACAGAGAGATTTCGAAGCGAATCTTCTGGTGCCCAAAGGTTAGAAGATTACTCGAGCGAGTTCAGTCAACCGGGGTGATCCGATCATATGCTGGGTGGGTGAGGTGGGTGAGGTGGGTGTTTAAGGATCTATTGCATTCGGCCAGGGGGCATACTTCTAAGGTATCAGTCAAGAAGTGAAACGAGAGAAGGGAAGAGAAAAAATACGAGTTCCAATCATACAAGGTCTTGCCCTCCCAATCATGCGGTAGATCGGTTCAAAGCCTCGACCATCAAACGAATAGAGATGTTTTCTGACAAGGTCCAGACTCGGGGCTCAGCGATAGAAAACAAACTAAATAGAAACGAAGATGACACACAGCCAAAACCTCACGCAACGAATCGTCCACTATCTCCCTACTCGTCGCCGTTGGCTCGATCGTTGCCCGCCTCCCAAGTGTCGACGCGTGCCACACAGGCCAGATATTAGATGAACCGCCGTCTCATAGGCTGAGCGGCCTCGGCTATACATGAACTCTGCTCAGCACTTCCCACCAACATGATTCAATGGACGACTCACATCGAAATACCCTTGTTCTGTTTGCCTTAGACTCAAACGAGCGCCCCAGAAAGCTCCGTGAAATTGTCCAGACGTGTGGGATCGAATGAAGGAATCACATCCCTCGGTTACTGTTTGCTACCCACAACCGACATCCTCGTCTTTTTCCTATGAGCCATCTCCTGGAAGTCCTCGGTGGAGGCGAGAACACGTCCCGGGCGCGAGACTCTCGATCACATCTTTCTCTACGCGTCGACCGTATCCTCTTGGTCATTTATTTTGCAAATTCTCACTACACCATATTTGTGTGCTCAAGTAAGGATGGATGAGATGGTAGTGGGGGCTCCGAGCCTGCCGGTAAATGATGATGAACGTCGCCCGGAACAGGATGCTCTTTGATAAATGACTCACGCTTAGCCTTTGATGGGCAATTTCAAATTGGTTCTGCCCACCGTTTGGACATCTCTCAGCTGTTCTCCTCATGTGTGAACAACAGTCAGCTGAATTTTGAGACCACTACAATGGCTCAGACCGCAGTAAATCTCGCGCGCTACTGCATACGGCACGTCTCGTGGAGAGGATCAATAGATAAATAATAGCTGTCTCAAACCTCGTTCCCGTCATTCGAATCGATATGCAGCTGTATCTCCTCGAGCTTCTCTACTATGACGTATTCATGGGAGAAATTCCATAATTCATTGTTCTGTAGAAGCGAATACAAACTCGATACGAGAATATACGATGTACCGATAGTAAGGTAAGACAGGCTTTGGCCATACATCTCAACTTACGCGACTTCCGTTCCATCTAGCTCACGATTTCAGATCCAAGTCAACGACCCTTCCGTAGTCGATGTATATGTTACTAATAGACGAGAATCCCCGCATGACGCAATCCAAATGGTTCACATAGGCAAACCGACTCCAACGACACTCGGGTGTGATCGATAGAATTCGGTTCGGCCAACCCAACAGCAAGTGTATCAATCGAAGATTATGTTGAAAGAAAAGGAGCGTGAACCAGTCGAACGAATACTCGAATAGTCTAGTCGTGCGTAGACTTTAATTTCGCCCAGAAGTGCCAATTGTAACATGCAAATCCGTAGATATCTCCACAGCCTCGGCCGTCTTGCCATCCTCCTACAGTGTTTCACGACTCCTTGCACCACCACCGGTCCTTGCACCAGCACATATAAAAGTCCATAGGGGTTCGCTCAAATGTCTTCATTTTAAGTTCTAATATGCGAAATAGCTGCTCCTATGTGCCATATTAATCTCAAG
>JAYRCO010000360.1:0-28947 GCA_037042815.1 Ceratobasidium papillatum | reverse complement strand
TCCATTTATCCTTCATGCGGTATGTTAGAACGAATCTATTTATACAGATACTGGGTTAATAATATATGCGACAGGGCGAAACGCTAGATGATGGTGGTGCAGCAGATAGTAATCTGTATGACGCGTTGCTTCTAGGAACCAAGCGTATTGGACACGGGTTAGTGTGTGAATAGCTACAGTCGCGCTTCTAACCTTCGTGTAGATTCTCCCTAGCCAAACACCCCCTATTAATTCAAATGTGTAAGGAACGTGGTGTCGCCATCGAAGTCTGTCCTATATCAAATGAGATCTTGGTATGTCTAAGGCTTATGCCAGTTGCATCCCGCTCAAATAACCGTGTACATAGCGACTCACATCGTCCATGCCGATGCATCCTTTACCCATACTTCTTAATAACGGTGTATCTGTCGCGCTTTGCCCCGACGATCCATCGGTATTTGGGAATATGGGGCTTTCTTTCGACTTTTATCAGGTGCGTTGATTATAATATAGGATAGTGTATAATTTTAGCGTCGTATCATAGGTAATCGTAGCCAGTGAAATCACCAGTCTCTTGAGCCTTGGGCAACTCGCAAGGCAAAGTCTCGAGGTATGTAACTCTTCTGCGTAGTGGATGCTGAGGGAAAGTTCGACTTACATCTATGCGCAGCACTCTTCCTTGAATGAAGTGGACAAGAAACGAGCTATAGAGCTGTGGGAAAAGCGATGGAGAGCATTTATCGACGAGCTAGTAGCGGATCATGCGGCTTAAATCACACTTGCGACATTGTATAGTAAATCACGATGCACATTGACCCCTTGTTTTTCACTTGAATAACTCGCCCGCCATCCGGAGCATTGTGCGAAATCGACGATACGGCCGCCTGGGAGTGCCCTTTTGTCGCAACGGCCGAGCGAAGACTCCGGTTTCGCTCCTTACCTCGCAATAGACTCGGTTATACTGGCAGGCGAAGCGAGCTCGCTGTAGTGCTCCCGTTTTTGATCCGTGAGCCGCAACATACGGGTTCTTTTCGCAGTGAAGCATCATTTCTTCATCAGCAGAAGTGGATTACCATGGGGCTGTATGCACCACTGGCCGTAGACATAACTAGACGGTTGAGACTCAAACAGGTCAGTAGTATTTCGCCGCAAATCCGCTCAAAATCAACTGTTGAAGTTCGATGTCGGAAAGGACATAGAAATTTGGATCCCATTATTATACTCAGTAGCTCCTTCTCTTATACCTGTGATCCAAACAAAATTGACTCTCGAGAGAAGTGCCAAGCCTCGAAGCGTGAAGTCTGACTTCGTTTGATGAGATCTCCACCCTGATGGTTCATTACCTAATCTCGCTCGCTAGTCACCTGTGCATGATCACCTCATATCGAAGTATAAATTATGAACCCTGCACGTTCGCCAGCGTCGATGCTTTGCATAACAACCGAGTTGAAAAGCCACACGGCAGGCATATCTTCGGCACATGCTGAGACCGTATTTAGGCCGAGTGCACATCATTTGACCAGTTCCGTCGTCTAATCTATTTAACCATGTTCGGACGTAGTAGTTCGACGTTGTTATGCTTGGCTGTTCGAGAAATTAACTCGTCTTACCCCCATGGGGTTTCTCCATCGGATCAAGTGTCGCTGTTGCCCTCATTTTAGTAGGTCTCACCTGACACGTCTCGCTTAGAAGAAGGCTGGATCTGCGTTGATGGACTTGTCAAGCATCACCTCTTGGCTTTGCTCCGCGCTGTCACCATAACCCCATTCTGTATGACCCGGCCTCGCCCTGATTTTCCCAGCGAACGAGGTTTACACTCGTGACTTGCGTGCATACCTGGCACTTCGGAGGACGAGAGGGTCTTTTTGGAATGCTTCTGTCCCATTCATATGACTATGACAACCTAGCTATTTATCCGCCTAGACAAGCAAAAAAGTATAAAACGACCGCGCTCAACGCTCAGTTTCGACCAGCCTACCTTGGTGATCAATCCGCTCCATTCGCTCCACTTGATCTATTATTACCACTTCTAAGCCATGCGTTTCACTACTGCTGCCTTGATTTCTGCTCTTGCTGCCACGCCTGTTGCCTACGGCCAGCTGGACTCAAAAATCAAAGCAAAAGGTAAGCATTTTGATTATTCACAACTCAGTACTTGTTATTCATCCAAATAACTTATGTTTAGGCAAGAAGTACTTTGGTACCTGCTCCGATTCCGGCCTCCTATCCGTCTCACAAAACGCCAACCTCATCAAGTCGGACTTCGGTGCCTTGACTCCCGAGAACAGCGCGAGTGAGTAGTTAACGGACCTGGTTTCGCCGCTCAGTTTCCTCATCGAATTTCATTCAGAATGGGATTCCATTGAGCCTTCGGTTCGTCCAAAAGCGATCTGAGTGAACCCGCTTGGTACTGATTCTGTACTATTGATTTAGCGAGGCAGCTTTAACTTTGGTGGTTTCGACACACTCGTGAACTTTGCTCAGAGCAACGGAAAGCTCGTCCGTGGGCATACCTGTAGGTTATAGTCTTCACTTATGATATAATAACTTTTTAACCTTTTGTCGCTTAGTTGTCTGGCACTCTCAGCTCCCGTCTTGGGTATCTAGCATCGGTGATGCTGCAACTCTGACCACTGTTATCCAAAACCATGTCACAACCATCGCTACCCGCTACAAGGGAAAGATCTATGCATGGGACGTCGTAAACGAAATCTTCAACGAAGACGGTTCGCTCCGTAGTTCCGTTTTCTCACAACGCCTCGGTGAAAGTGAGTTGCAGGTCTTTCACTTGATTAAGAAATCAATCTGATCCGAGTTTCAGACTTCGTTTCTATCGCATTCAAGGCTGCGCGTGCCGCAGATAGGTATGTGCTGCCTAGTCCTCTTCACTTTCCATCACTAAAAAATGGTATTCAGCAACGCTAAGCTCTACATCAACGTATGTCCCTGCTTGACTCGTGTACGGTTTAAAACTCATAAGATCCCCTATAGGACTACAATCTTGATTCGGTGAATGCTAAGGTCAACGGGCTCGTGGCTCTGGTCAATCGCCAGAAATCCGCCGGTACCCCAATCGACGGGATTGGTTCTCAAACCCATCTTTCCGTAAGCAAAATACCCCGCTACCGAATTGAATAACATGCTAAACCAAGTGCAGGCCGGGGGATCGGGTGGCGTTCAGGCTGCTCTTCAAAAGCTTGCCACCACTGGTTGTGATGTTGCAATTACCGAGCTTGATATTGCTAGCGCTCCGTGTGAGTATCTATTTTATGACTAATTGGAATAAATCTGACCTAAACCACGAACACACAGCCAATGACTACAGCACAGTCGTCAAGGCATGCCTGAACACCCCCAAGTGTGTTGGTATCACTGTAAGTGACCCTTAACCCACTCTGTATATGTGTTCGTTTGCTAATGTATATGATCACAGGTGTGGGGTATCTCCGACAAAGATTCTTGGCGCAGCGGCAGCACCCCTCTCCTGTTCGATTCGAACTACCAAAAGAAGGCCGCATACAACTCGGTTATCTCCGCTCTCGCTTAGTTTTCCACAACAAAGTACACGGATCATGGTGATCAATGTCCATTCACAAGATGTTGTATCGTAGTTTTGGTTGATAAACTGAAATGATTTTTTTCGACTCAAATCCCTTGTTTTTCAAATTCGCTTGTTGAGCACTGCTAAACCTGGCACTGCATACTCGCACAGTATCCGACAAAGATATTTTTTAGGACGTAGCCAGCTCCCCTCATTGAAACTTGCAACCTCACATCAGCTATAACAGGAAAACATGGTTTGATTCGTATCAGGTTATTTCAAGATCTACATAAGGTTCATATCGCCGATATCAAAATTAGAAAGCATAGAGTGGTTGATTCTTCAAGCAAATTTCAAGTTACATATCTATGGCCGTTAGGCTTTGGCAGCAATTAGCGCGCTGGCAGCCTCCGGAATCATGATATCCACGATGCCTGTCTCCCTAATTTTTTCCGCCTCAGATCCAAAGTAACCTGTGCTGAAAGTTAGTGTAGCCCGGTTTCAAAGACTACCGTTACTCACGAGGTGTCATGAACGTCCAGCTGATAGACCCCTGAACACAATACTCAACACCCTGTATGTACGACACAAGCTCGGCGTCGATTTTTGAGCCGAACGAGCGCAGCTTCGATTTAGCATCGAGGTAATCTTGGAGACGCTTCTGAATGAGCTTGTCGAGGTAGTTCATGGCGCCTTCAAGGTCAAGTCCTTCGTTCCACATGACGATGAACACGAGGTTATGAGTATCGCCTCGTGACTGTTCAATCTAATCTAGCAAGTCAGTATTCAAAAATCAGTTCATTCAGACCAGCTAACGAACCGGGAAAGAGTAGACATCGTTTGCCCAGGTCAGGAGGTCGTTTCCTGCGATTAGGAGCTCGGTCATGACAGGGTCATCGAAGACCTCGGCGGGAAGGTCAAGGCTCAGAGAATACTCGAGAACGGCTGTCAAGTGTATGTTGATTAGTAAGCTCCTTGACACCATGCGAGAAGATACTTACGGTAGAAGACCTTGACTGCAGATGTTTCTCGCCGGAGTTGGATAAATTCGTCGACAGTGGGGAGATCATCGTAAGAGCGGTTTTCCGTCTGTTTGAGAGTGGCATTTGTGTAGCCTTCGCATGCGTCGATGAGACGTTGGACAGTAGCGTCGGTGGAGTCTGCTTGTATGCGAGCATAGAAGCTAGCAGGGGTAAAGTCAGAAAACATATACAAATGGCTGGTTTACACCGCACCTCTGCAGCATCATTGCGGCCTTGAACTTGGGTCGTGCTGTATCTGGGTTGCGCAAAACATCCATGACCTCGTTGACAGCTCGCTCGACGCCGTTGATATCATCTCGCAGCCCTTCCGTATCGGTGAGATCGTCGAACTATATAACTTTTAGCTATGATTCTGCGGCCCTTTTCAACAATACTTACCGTAAACAGCCAAAGCACAAAGTCCATTGCCGGACGGAGATGCTCGAGGTCAGCGTCGGGGAATGCTAAGGCTCCCATGAGTCCAAACTCGGTCTTGAAAAACGACTCCAACTTCTGGCCACTGTGAACATCTTCCCGTATAGGTCAGTGCAGAACTCATTAGGCTAATCTCTAATAGTAGCCATACCATAGCTCTTGAACCATTCATATGAGCCCTTTTCAGCTTCCTTCCAGTTCGGGTTGATCTTGGTCTTCAACACATTTCCGGTCAACCCCACGATGTTGGGCATACGGATCTGGGGCGGGAAGGCCGAACGGTCGATGAGCTTGTGCTTTGGCATGCAGCGCACGGTCTCCGAAGGAGTAGCTGCCTGTTTGTTTTGCATGGGTGTCGAAACGTTGGACATAGTTCTGCGGGATGCTTAAGTATGAAGAACTGGGTAGTGGAACGTTGAGACGTTGAGTAAGAGGTGGTTGAAAGCCGAATGTGAGAGAGCTGGGAGAGTGGTTGCTAAGATTAATGGTCCAGTGGTGCCGTTCTTTATAGATTTGCAGCGACAGAGCGCGTCCTTCAATAAGGCCACGAGTCGATACACAGCGTCTTCAGCTCCCTTAGACAATTATGTGTCATGACATATCACGTCATGACAACGAAGAGCACAATGCTCTATAAATCAAATTGGCGAGACTTATCTTGTGTATCCGATATCTTGTTTACCAAAAAGAAACTTAAGAAGACACCGCCTACTCGTGCACAATATGCGCCACCAATCAAAGTTCACGATCTTCGAAATATGTGCTTTGCACTGGCTCTGCGCCTAATTTGGCGCCCCATGAGGCACATGTCGTCTCAATTCTATATCAGCAAATCCAAGAGGTCTCACGCTTATCTTCTCCGCGGGTTTCCAGGCCGGTGGGGACAAGATAGAATGTTTGTTATGTTATAACATAGAAGAAATCTGTCCCACTAGCTACTCAAGTTGGGCACATCCGGATGCTGAGCTCAGGCTGAACCTAACCGATGTTCCGGCCACTGTTCCACAGACTGAGGTGGATGGGCGGTAATCGATGCGTCATCTGGCAAAGACGCCGTTCGTCTGGCCAACTATAGTACTGCCTTTTCTGGAGTAGTAGCCCTCGGTGCCTATTCTGATGATCGAGTTTAATATGCAGTGTAGGGGCACACGTATAATGATATGCACGCGGATGCAGGGGTAATGACGTGACAAATAATGCTCTTCAGCGGCACGCTGGTGATAAGCTCTCAACTGAGCTACGTAGTCTGACACGGCTAATCCGGACTTATGGCCGCTTGAGGTCCATGATTGTATCGGGCATCTATTTGAGTTAGATATCTTGATAACACGTCGATATCGGCAGATCTGTGGCGTTTGCCACCTTTTCATACCAGCGTCTATTGGAGCTCGGCGCTCATTCCGCAAGCTGCCGCAGTTTCAATTGCAAGAGCAAGCGAGTATACATTTGTCAATTGTCTCGAATCGCTTGTGAAGTCTCGGCGAACTTCAAGCCCGGTGTCACCTTGCCCGAGCTGCCAAGCACGATCGCCTATCCAATCTTCTATCATTTTGACAGCTCCTGCAATGCATGCACAATCCCTGAGGGGTAGAATCTTATATCTTACTTGGTCCAAGATACATATCGATAGCCTCATGTCTTCCTAACTGAGGTAAGAGCTGTGGCTGCATTGGGAATCTAAGATTTGTACATCCCGTCTACCCAATTAAACGGATATGTGCTAAACTAAGATAACAAACGTCTAGCAGTTAACTCCATTGGGAGCCGCTGGTTTTAGTGTGGTCACATAATCGTCAGCCGTTTGCTTTTTCCAAGAGCTTCTTGTTACCCACTCAAGTGCACAAAGTGGTTTTGCGTGTGCGTAGGGTGGCCGTCACCTTGTGACTTTCAGTCATTCAACGTCACAGCAATTTGAACAAGTATATTTTGCCATCATACTGAACTGCGCAGACGAAAGCTGAATTGATTATATATGCGCTGGCTACTGTACTTATGATAATCTATTCCCGGCAAATAATCCGAAACCGATCTCTATATGCATCTGAAAACTTCATCAATCACTCTCTAACATCAACGCCCGAGTCACTGAGTCCCTCGTTCGCAAATATCGCTTGACGAGCGGCCTGGCCACGGGCGTTCTTATAGAACACAACATCGCCTTCATCTTCAATGAACTAATCCTCCAAAGTCAGCGACTAGCTTGCTGGAAGTAAAAGCAAAATACATACCTTGCATTCGCGCCATACACGATAGACCTCACCCCACGTGCCCGGGCGTCCCTCGTGCGTGTACCCAGCACGCGCAAGACGAGCCTTGAGATGACGAGATGCCTCCCATCTATAGTACATAAGCGTCAGGCTAATCGATCCATCATTAAAAGAGTGTGGGACACTTACGCATGATAATGAGGAATCTTGCTCGAGACGTGATGAAGCACGTGCGTTTCGCTGATTCCGTGAGTGAGCGTAGCGCCGAGCCACCCAGTGATAGACGCGATGAATCCTTCGCCACCGAGTAGGTTTCGGTCAAGAGTCGAAAGTGCGCCACGCGCAAATGTGAATGCGGAAGCACGGTAATGCGGCAGAAGAGGGTCGGTGTGCTAGAAACGCATGGTTAGAATCGGTTATTCCATTCAAGAGATAAAATCACGTACTTGAAGGAACGTAATCAAGATCAACCAATGGTTAACCCAAAGATAAGGAGCGAAATAGATGGTAAACATCTCGAGGAAGCCTCGCTGCATCGACCAAAAGACCAACACCGCAAGCCATATGAAGACGCCAAAGTCGGACAGAAGGATTTGATTGTACTGGTGTGGCGCAAAGAGTGCGCCACCGGGCATAAAATGGTTAGTCCATTGAGGATAAGACCTCTGACCCGAAACGTTCATCAAGAGGTACAGTGGCCAACCAAACACCTAAATGATCAACTCGTAAGAAACTAAATATTAATCAAGTCAGAGAACTCAAACTCACCAAGAGCGAAAATACACCAAGCGCAGCTCCAAGAGGCGAATCTCCAACCGCCTCGATCAACTCTTCCTGCATCTTCTCGTCCACCCGCTCAGTCTCTGCCTTGGGAGGCAACTGCTTCTCGCTTCTCGTCCTAGGAACGTACGCTTCGTCCCTCGTACAATGGCTCGTCGCAGCATGATGTTTCGCATGTGAGATGCGCCAACTATGATACGGAACGCCCAAAGCGGAATGGAGAACCCATCCGACAGCGTTGTTGAGAGACTTGCTCGAGCTGAACGCTTGATGTCCGCACTCGTGTGCAATGATCCAAAGGCCGGTCCCAACGAGTCCTGCGGCGAGAGCGTAGACGTTCCAACCGGCGAAACGAGCGAGTTTGTAGAGCTGTGGCTCCAAAGAATTTAAAACTGGTTGGATGGAAGATGGGAGACGGGATGTAAGGGACGATAGAGGAAGGTTTGTCGCGTTAATCTTGGGTATATACGTCGTCGCGGTATAGTAAAACGCCCCAAGCAACCCAAAGTCCATCGCGACATATGAAAACGAACGAAGCGCGGATCGCTCAAAACAATGAGCACTACCAGAAAAATAAAATCAACACCGACCCATTATCTCAAAGCATGCAACTCACGGAATAACGCTCAACAAATCCTTCACCGTCAACTCTGGCACGATAAAATTTTCAGGTTCATTCGACTCGACCTCGACCTCGACGAGCGCAGTCTGCTTCTCCTTTTGAGCTCTGGCAGCAGCCTTAGCTTTAGCGCGTACACCCATGATAACGAACGAAAAACGAAAGAGAAGGGGGAGGTTGGTGATAAGAAAGAAAAAAGTGGAGCAGCCCCGCTCTTTAGTACAAGCGGAGATTGGCAATATGTGTGAAACGGGGAAAAAACAGAGGTAGGGTCAAAGGCCAAGGAACGTCAAACGAAAAATCCGAGGAACCCTCTGTCTTTTCTTTGCCCTCTAACCTGCCTCGATGATACCTAATACCGATCGATCGAACGCTCTGCAAGCGATACCTGACTTTTTTGGAAGGCAAGTTTCTCATTTTGGAGATCCGACAAGCCGCCGGCATTTGAATTACATATATGCGCCACTTGGATTGTGTGGAGACAAGTTAAAATCCAAGGGTCGTTATTGGTCCAGGGTCTGGATTCTAGACCAATGACCCTGGCTTCGACGCCCCAACGACGCTGCGCTGCGTTTTTTCTCCAGGATGAGAATCACACGTATTTTCAGCTCGCGACTTCAAAGAAAAAGGTTTCATCAAAAAGAAAGTATTTATGCAAAGGCCACGTCAATGAATGACGAACAAAATGTAAGAACCACAAGCTCTATCAAGCTGGAAACAAACCCCTCTCCCCCCGTACATACATACAAACTACACACACGCAAAAAAGTGCAAATACACAGCACCTACCTATAACAAAAACACGCGAAAAGAACACTAGTCCTTTCCACCACGCAACACCAACAATCCGCACACGAAAAAGAACCTAATCCTTCCCAACATCCACACCCGAATCACTCACGCCCTCATTCGCAAACACAGCCTGCCTAGCCGCAAACCCGCGCGCGTTTTTATAAAACACAACCTCGCCCTCGTCTTCGATAAACTTGCACTCGTGCCAGATGCGGAGAGCTTCGGACCATGTGCCGGGTGCGCCCTCGTGGCTGTATCCGGCAGAGGCTAAGCGGGCTTTTAAGGCGCGGGAGGCTTCCCAGCTGAATACGTAAAATGTATGTTAGATGGGATGGAGGGAGCTGGGACAAAAGACGTACGCATGGTAGTGAGGGATCTTGCTCGCGACATGGTGCGCAACATGTGTCTCGCTAATTCCATGCGTGAGTGTAGCACCGAACCATCCAGAAATCGCTCCCGTCAATCCAGGTCCGCCAAGCAAATTACGATCGAGGGTCGAGAGCGCACCACGCGTAAACGTAAACGCCGACGCACGATAATGAGGCAACACAGGATCGGTATGCTACACATAGAAAAAAACCACGTGATTAGATTTCCCTTTTTTGAAAAAAAGTCGTGTGATCTTACCTGGAGGAAAGTGATCAAGACGAGCCAAGAGTTGACCCAGAGGTAAGGAGTGAGGTAGACGAGGAAGACCTGGGCGAAACCACTTTGGTAGATCCATGTGCCAATGATGGAGAGCCAGATGAAGATGCCAATGTCCGAGATGATGATTTGGCCAAACTGGTGCGGGGCAAAGAGAGGGAGTCCGGGGGTAAAGTGGTTCGTGCCCTTGGGGTAGGACTTTTGGCCAGAGGCGTTGGTGAGCATGTACATCGGCCAGCCGAATGTCTGAAAAATGAATACACGTTAATAAATGAACCAGGAGCAACCGAATGACAAGACTAACCAATTGAGCAAAGACCCAGAACATCGCACCCAAAGGCGAATCACCCAAGGCATCCCAAAGCTCCTCCTGCACCTTTTCATCCACACGCGAACCCACAAGATCCTCCTTGGCCGGGTCCAAAGGCGGAAGCCCACGCTGGGTACGCGTCTTGGGCACAAACACCTGATCGTTGGTCAAATGGCTCGTCATGGCGTGATGCTTGGCATGGGTAATCCGCCAGCTGTGATACGGCACGCCTAGACCCGAATGAAGAACCCATCCCACGGCGTTGTTGATCGCTTTAGACTCGGAGAATGCTTGGTGTCCGCATTCGTGGGCGATAACCCATAGGCCGGTTGCTACGAGACCGGTAGCAAAGCCGTACGCTTGCCAACCTGCGACTCGACCTAATGTGTAGAGGTGTGGTACGAGGTGTTGGACTGCGGGAGGGAGCGAAGCGAGGATCTCGGCGGGAATAGGCAGATCCGTCGGGTTGATTTTAGGAATGAGTGTCGTAGCAGCGCGGTACAGGCCAGCGATGAGCCCAAAGTCCATGGCAACATACGAGAACGAGCGAAGCGTAGAACGATTGAAGCAATGAGCGCTATACATCCCAATCAGCTCAACACTTTTCTTGTAATTTATCAATCACGTCTGCACGTACGGAATCACGCTCAACAAGTCCTTGACCGTCAACTCCGGGACGACAAACTTTTCAGGTCCCGAGAGCTTGTCAGCTTCGGCCATCGCAGCCTGCTTGTTGCGTTGCGTGAGCTGAGACATGAGGGAGAGGAGGGGGGCGTCTATGGAGGGGGAGACTGGGGGAAATGAGGGTGCTCGTCGCGGTTTATATAGATCAGAGCCGACAGGATTTTTCAGTCGCCCCAACGCATCCGGCAAATCATATCGCGCTTATGTCAGCACTCCTTCCGATTGGCTCCACCGCGATATCGAGCGTGTACGTTGTATGCGTCGGGCCCATTGATGGTCGTTCGTATATTCACATGGGCCTAGACGTACGTCCGCCAGTTCCGCTGCTTGGTCGAGCGTACGTGCAGCGAGCGAGCGACCAATCACTTTGGCGATGTTTGTCCATCAATATCCCTAAGCGGAAGACACGTTGAACAATGAATGCTGACACGATGCAGCCGTTTGCGGCATTTGCTCTACTCCGGTCAACGTTGAGGCTTTGCTCGATTCGTTGGACATCCCCAAAATCTAAACTTGACGTAACCTGACACTTTATCGATACAGTACTCGGCTCCGGTACTCCTTCTTTCTTGCCCTACACCTCTGCCAGTGAGACTGAGGCGAATTTGCATGGGGAGCAAGGGTGGGATGAAAGAAAAAGGCGTGATTACGACCGAGGTTGATCCCGCACATTAAGGCAGGCGACTATTTGGCTTGGCATGACAAGAGCTCGGCGCCTAGGTAGATGGAACTTGTCAGTTCCAATTGACGTGCAGAGAGATCGAGGAGACGGACATATCGGAGTGTACGAGAAGCATGCTTGGTAGCGTGCTATGCACAATCGAGGCTAACTAAACAAGGTGGCTCGGGGGGTGCAAGATGTCTTTCTGTTGTAGGGCATGTTTACTATTTCAAAAATGGAATGCATCTAACAGCCTTCCAATGAACTTTCGTCTCGAGCTAGTCCGTCCGATATCACATCAGGGGTTGAGAATAAAGTACGGTTCGTCAAAGCGATGCTTCGGCCAGTCAATCACAGAACACCGATGCCCGCTAGTTAGATTCCTCCGAACATGCGGAGGTGGGTTCGATCACTGCGTTAAGAACATCCATGCGCCCAGACTTGACTACACCGTTTTAATACAAGTGGCACGAAGATATTCCGAGCACAGCACGAGCGCAGCTTTGGTAGCGTTTCACTCCACATCAAGCGGAGCGGCGTTAAGCTGTATACCATATATGCGCACAAATATACTTAAAGGGTACAAACTGGCTCATATGCTTATGTAATCATAGTATTTTAGTGACATGGGAGCCCTTGGCGCTGCGGTTCCTCGTGTCTAAGCTCTTACAATGGATCATCTATGAGCGTTGGAGTAGTGATACATTCAATAGCGAGCCACGCGTACAACAAAGCGATTGATCAACTCACAATTCGACCTAGTCTAAAGCAAGTAGAACTGGAAGTACCTCTCGGCCGTACGACAATATAAAAAGGGAGGGACGGCACTTCATCCACCCAGCCTGCTTTTGACCTTGCACAAGCCCCTCATCTCCCAACCAACATATCTTCCACTCACAAACAATGGCAAGCAAGACAAACGCAGTTATGAGTAAGCTTACCTCTACACGAGACGTCCTATCTCCATTCGTGATTAATCTTGTAAAATGACTTTCTAGATGGCGTTCAACCTCACAACGGGGGAGCACCACAATATGTCGCAGAGCGGCTCGAACGAGCTGAACCAGAAAACACCGCACAGGAAACCGTCCAACGCCAGAACGCCGAGAATGAAGATGCCAAATCAGTAGATCACAAAGTGAGTGCGCTGTGTTCTTGCAATCGAATCTCAAGTTGTTCATCGCCCGCTCATATGATCAGGGTGAAATAGAAGGTACAGTCATTATTCTAAACACCGCAGACCGAGACATCCGACTCATTCTAATATTTCAAGATCTACGCCACATAGCTGTTATCGGAACCTTTCTGGCAGCCGTTCAGTCCCAATGCCTTGGATGGCAAGCTCTTCAAGATCCCGCGCAAAAAGGCATTTACACCCAACACATTAACGGAACTCTTATCGTAGGGATGTTACTCTCGACCCTTGCAGTATTCAACGCGGTGATTCTGTCCTTATTTGAAGGGTACGTGGCTTCTTACTTCTCTGGAGTGACTTTGCGGGTCAAGCGGGTTAAGCGTAGAGGAAACAGCGACGCTGATGATTTCACATAGCAGGAAGTTCAATTCGAATCAACACAAAGCGAGGTTTATAAAGGCTGGAACATATTGTTTGTTTATTATAAGCTTGTAGGAATCAATTTACCTTCTCCACGACTAGAATTAACTTTTTGGTATGTAGTTCACTCGGGCTATTCGTTGCAAGCATCGGTCTTTATGCCCAGCAATCGCAACCGCAGCGAACATATGCCATTTATTATACAATTGCTATTGTGAGTAGTATATCTTTCCAGCTAGGCCCATTCTAGCATATACTGAAGACTGATTCGTAGCTCGGCATTCTGGCTCCATTTATATACGAGAAGTATTTGAAGTAAAACTAGCCCCACTTAGTTCTGTATTTATCAAGACTGAGACATCTCGTGGTGTCTGAAATCCACTATTGGTGTTGTAAGATAGACAAAGATGGGGACCTTATTCAAGTAGATTGTAGGATTAAGTAAGACGCAAGCTGTTGAGCTTGGGATCAGCCTCGTGCGAGTAAAAGATTTTGTGCTTACGTCATAGAACTAAAATACGACGCTGGCACGCGATCCGATATCTCATATGACCTTTTGCTGCGCAAACATTCACATCGTTATTTATACTAGAAGCGGCCCCCTCCAGGCCTGTGACCTTGCTCCTGTTCCTTAGGTCGGGCAGGTTTCCTGCGCACTCCACCAGATACAGCCATAGTTCATTCGTTCATATCTATTGAATATTGTCACAATAATTACAGCCAGGCAAGAAACTTCACATGGCCACAGTACGAGCCAAATCAAAAAGTAGAACCCAAAACCTCAGCCTTATCGGAAGGAGCAGAAGCAGAAACAAGGATAGGAGCGGGGGTGGGTCCCCTGAATCGAGACCAGGCGATCAACGGCAGGGGGCTTGACGTTCTGTTAGCGCTTGGTAGCTGGCCCAGTAACCTCAATGTTGAAGATCTTCTGGTTCTTGGACTACATTGTGAGTCAATAATAAATCAGTCCGTCTTGAAGTACGAGTTACAATCAAAACTCACAACACGATTGTAGAACCCGACCTCAAAGAACCAGCTCCGATCGACAGTGCCCCTGAGAACACCAACAGCAGCAACAGCAGCAGGAGGGTAAGACAACCTCGGGGCCTCCGGAGCGTTCTCCGAGTTGTCAGGCGTGACTTCATTTTCGAGCTGCGGCGTAGTAGACATGACAAACATTGCGCTGGCAGAAACTTGGTCTTCGTTATCGCCAGGTGGGAAACAAAACCTGCCAACGTAAGAAACTGTAGGTCCAGTAATAAGTGGCCCGTCTTCGTACGAGTGGCCTAATTAACATCTTGGTGATAAACGGCAGCCGAAATGCAGTTTAGTGTAAGCTTACAAACAGCAATAGTCACCGGACCACCGCCCCCAAATACAAAGTTGCACCGAGCACAGATTGTATACGACTGTTTGGAATCGGGAACAGGAATTGAAGACGTCAACAGTAAGGTGGAGACAGATGTAGCGACTATGAACGGGTATAGTAGTTGAGAAATGGGAGTATATGCGCGTTAGGAGAAGTGAACGACAAAGCTGAAGACTGGTGGACAGAAGCCTTAGCA
The DNA here is from genome assembly GCA_037042815.1 of Ceratobasidium papillatum. Classification (NCBI taxonomy): domain Eukaryota; kingdom Fungi; phylum Basidiomycota; class Agaricomycetes; order Cantharellales; family Ceratobasidiaceae; genus Ceratobasidium; species Ceratobasidium papillatum. The sequence goes on along the minus strand of JAYRCO010000360.1, from coordinate 14,152 downwards.
TCTAGGCAGCTCTTCGGAAGAACGTTCCCGAGTGGGCAAGTAAAATAAAAATTATTAGTCACTCTCTGAACGGGCCTCGATTGAGAGGCGGATCTCGCGTTCAGTGACAAAAAGTACAAAAAGTGTCGACGTTTGAGGTTGCTGACTGGTTGAACATGTAAGATATGCTCTGTATGAATGCTTCTCAATAGGTACCACCAATTCATTAACTCATACGAGTGACGTAGCTTATTTTTTTGAACTTGCGTTGTGCAGCATTAGCTCGGGAAAGAGGCACGTGATAAGACAACTTTGTCTAGCTCATTTTCGCACTTCAAAATGCTGACTAATTGTCTGATTGGAGTGACCTTGCAGTAGCAAGGTGATTACTGGCAAAACTACCGACACACATCTACCTATATCCAGTGCGAAAATACACTGGAAACCCTACGCCGACCATATGTTCACAGCGTTGGCGCCGAAGTAGGTTGTCGTGGCTATCTATAGATTAGGCTTCTATTCGGTTTGTGTTGGTATTTCATAAAGTTAGCTGTAACATGCCGAACGCCGATCACTCCTGCCTTTATAAGAAATTGGTCAGCTAGGATGATGGGCGTGGAGTCCATACGGAAATCGTGAGGTATAAACCTATAAGATATGCCCACCTCTTCCTTTGCATGTCACATCTCACTCTTCTTCAATCTTCTAACTTTCAGACTCTTAGTGTTCTTCAAGTCGAAATTATATTAAATGGCTACGACATCACCATCACTAAACCACCGGACATCAAGTATGTATTTTCAATGTCACTTGTAATAACCACTCGCCACTAATCTACTTCTAGACGTCAGTCATGACCAAGATCCGGAGAAAGGCTACAGAAAGAACGACAATATCCGCACGGTCAGGATAGAACGAGACATGCAGGAGGTAGGTGGTGTTTTTATGCCGATGTACTCCTCTAACCTGCTCGTCACATTAAGGTAACCGTTGAAGGTATAGCGACGAGATCGTACTGTGCAATTGAAATTACTAATACCCATCTATACGCATCCAGGCTACCGTACCCTCGGTGTCGTTTCTACCTTCATCGCAGGCGTCGAAGCCCAGTGTTTCAGCTTACTGCCAGGTGACATAAAGTCAGAAGACAGTACGATTCAAGCGATGGGTGCGCTGCTTTTCATCGGACTTTTACTCTCGTCCTTTGGAGCAGTTACTGCGCTGCTAGCAGCTCGATGGTTTGAGTAAGCCTCCTCGGCATGGAACAGCTTTATCGTAAACTTATATTCCAATCAGTCTACTCAAGGGAGATGAGGTCGAACTTCTGAATCATAGATGGGAATGTGCTCGTGCCGGCTTCTCTGGGCCGTCACCTGTTCATAACAGAGATATAGAGCTCAACAATCAATTCGAATATACTCACGAAGGTGCACTTCCCAGTCTTTCAATCCAAGAGCAAATCCAAGCGTGCGAGCACAGCATTCGAAACAAGATTCTAGCTAAAGTTATTTTCATCCCGTTCTATCTAATTTTGTTGTAAGTTTTCGTCAGTTGAACTCTTGGTCCAATCCGACTGAAGTGAAAAAAAAGTGGATTCTACTCATTCATCGTGGGCATCATTATATATACTTGGAGGTTTCAGGCAATCGTTACCGCAATTGTTTGCACGGCAATTGCTGTTGTGAGTCCAGTCTTGTTTTTCTATTCAGGCCAAGCTAAACGCTGAAATACTTGAAATCCTAGCTAGGGTGCATAGTTGTAATATGCTTACACCTTAACTTTGAGACGATGGGTGCCCTGAACATGATGAGCTTTAGACGAGTGAGGCTTTAATGGATGTTTTTTATGTGTGCGATTTTATGTGTTTATTAATATAATTAGACTTAGTGGTGATCAAATTCCTTTAGTAATTATAGGCTAGTAAGATGGTACGCCAAAATCAGCCACAGATAAACTCATTCTAGCCTAAGTAGATTTATTCTCAATACAAAAAATATCTCGTTGAACTACCTCTGGCTATGGAAGATCGCGTATTATAGCTAGTAGAAGTGTACTAGAGGTACTGGGCGAGAAACCGGCTGGTGTGGCGTGCAAGTCATGTGAGACGCACGCCGACTTGCACTTGACCAAGGCAGCATCGTGGTCGTGCCTATCGGCGCGCATCCATTTGTTCTTCCCATTCACTCTTTCCGGTCGGGATCCGGCCACGCACGCGCCGCCTTCAGGTAGTACTTACGTCTCCCAGCCTTGCTGGTAGCTGAGCCGACCGCTAGATTGCGCATATACCTCAGCGTATGGCGTCGGCCAACATGGTGAGTCTGTATTTTACAGATCTACGCTTACAGCCTCTCGGAACGAGACTTTCTAGCGAGCGTGAGATGCAATAACTCGATCAACGGCTTAACGTGATATCGTACCGCCTTGAGGGAGCTTCGCGGAAGTCTCATCTTCTTCGTTCATAGTAGGTTGTTCTTACCCAATATTCTATTCAACGAGCGAATCATATCCACAGGGAATCTCTCTTCAACCACAAAGTAAGTTGAGATTGTTGACCCAATTCAGCAATAAACGAGCTGGTTCCACTTGGTACCCGTTTGTCCAGGAACTTTAGGATTGCCATATTTCGAGAATGGTGTGGAAATAACTCAGTTTAGAGGTCTTCTCCCAGTTGCCACTGTCTCTCGTCTCGTAGTTGCGCTCTCGACTTTGTGTATCATGTACACCGTTAGATACATATCTGTAATGCGCGGTCGGCTCTCCGCTCGAACTCTACCTCAAGTTGAAGTTCTTATGCTTTGCTTTAGATCGAGCGAAGCGTCACCATATTATATCTTCTATATATAGATGTGGATACTTATAGAACATGAACCTATCAGTAGACTTGCGTTTGGGTGGTGTGATAGGCATACACAACAGCCTGATTTAATATATTTGCGTGGTTGAGAAATGCAAAGTGGACGGGTTCCCTGTCCTGGTTGACCGCTTGGAGACACTTGGAGCAAACACGAACTCTAGCGTGGGTCTACTTGGTGGCAATATCAAGGACTTCATTCATTTCGAGGCAGGTTCAAACTATCCTAAAGTAGGTACATTCGAAAAGAACATTCGTAGCTAATTGGGATAAGGCTTTCCGATAAAGACAGAGTTTAGTGCCTTGATCGAAGGTGTGAAAAAATATTCACCCCCTCGTGCAATTATGTAGTCTTCTGGGAGAGGCAGGGATTTCCCGTTTTGCTGGTGCTTGGCCGATAATTGGATCGAATTCAATTGCTGGCATCTTCTTTTCGGTTTTCAAAAAATCGGGGTTGTTGGACCAGTCTAGCAGAGGTTGAGGGGATTAAACAAAGAAGAGCAAAGCCCCAGGAGATTTGGCACATACTGATCTGAAGAAGGCGGAACCCATTGTCGGTCATATTGCTCTAATAACATACGAACGCAAGCCCGCGATCATATTTCGTTTTGTGCTTGTCCTTTTCATCCGGTTGTACTTCTGTAAAATGATATTAGACCTATCAGTGCAACCCTTCTACCAAGTGTATTGGTCCTATGTACCTTCTCCGTATGCAATACCTTTCCGGTTGATAAGAGTGACATTCCTCCGATTCTCTGGAAGATCACTTCGCGTACGCGTCTTGCGTATATGCGCCGAATAAGGGCAGTATTCCTGGCCAGCGTTACCAGTTTCTTGCGGATAATCAAAGCTATTGATCTTTTTCTCACTCAGGTATTCGGGATTTGGAGATGTTGGGCTAGACTGGATTGGTACTCCTGTTATGACGGTCTAAATTAGTGATCTTATGGCCCTAGACAATAGCCATACCATTTTTCCAGCGTCCAAAGAAGCGGACTCCTTGTAACTCGCTGCCTTCGTTCGGCGGAAGTGGGACACCAGGGAACGGGAATGGAGTATTCTTCAAAAAATGGTGGAATTCTGGAACCAGTTGTTGGAGTTCGCGGAATACCATGAAGCTTCCCTCAAATGCCCATTTGGGTCGCGGTCGGGGTGTGGTAGTATCTTTCTTAAAACCACCCTTCTGACCAACAAGGATGACGCCTAAATTGTTTACGTATCGTTGAGTCTCAGATCATCCCCCGGTACTAATGTGGCAAAATGTTGGCTCACCCGGATCAACCACTCCTTGTCCTGGAGGAGGCATAGGTGGCTGAGGACCGGGAAAGGGTACTCCTTTAACAATGGGATTAGAAATCCCATCGCGCCTACATCAATGTTAGAAAGATGTATCTGTGCATGTCTCAATTGGTGACTCACCATCCGAAGTGCTCATTAGCCTACTCCCAACCAAAATTAGCTCAAGGATTTGTACATCTATTCCAACGTGAGGTACTGACCCTCTGATCACCTGGCCGGGTTTTACCTTCCAGTCTATAAACCTCCCTAATCGAGTCTTTAAGCTTTGCCAACGCGTCACTCATGACTTCTGCTGCATTTTGGTACGAATCGCCCGCTGTGAGAAGCACACCATCAATCCGTTCGAAATATGCTTCTTTCCAATTTGGACGATATTCATGCTCCATCTGGGAAGCAGGGGCGTCGCCTAAATTACGAGCGTCATTGAGCTGACCCATCTTAAAACCTTCGTCGTTTAGTTCGTCCATGATTCCAAGCGCGTGAAGGCCTTTTTGGGAGAAGGATATGTTGAGAAGTTTCACTGGGCACCTTTGTCCGGGAGATTCTGCTTTCAACTTGATAACCGTCTCTCGAGTGTTCTTCACATCTTCGGAGGTGGCAATTTTCAGGGCAGGTAAGCTTGCCTTGAAGCTCTCTACTCGTACAAAAGCCGCATCAATGAGCGTGAATTCTGTTATAAAACACAAAACCTACTAGAGTCATCGATAGTAAAAAATACAAAGTGTTCGTAATCCTTGATGAAGCCATGACTACTCAAGAGTTTGGTTAAATTTAGTCGTGCGATTCTCATAATGTACGTACAGAACGTCACCCTGGACGTTGGTAAGGTCAACACCGAACTCCGAAGTGGGTGTAGAGACTGTCGCTTGAGACATTGTGAGTACGGTGCGTTGAGAAGTGTAGTTACTTGACGAAAAATATGTGCGGAGCTAGCGTTTTATATAGCTATCCAACTCACTACCTCCTACAAGGTGTCTGCATTATTATCTATCGGAGCTCAGTACCCACGTACGGAGCAGAGGTCTCCGGTATTCGTTCACACCCGCGGAAATTATGTGTCACTGATAAAGCAATCTTGTGCCTGTGGCTTTGCCCGGATCGTCTGTACAATGTAATTTTGGGATGAGAAATGGTGCGATGTGATTCCGGAGCTGGCTATCCAGCTGTGGGCAATCATTCTCCACAACGCTGGGCGCTCAATCCCATTCAATCCTATGGCGCTGATTGGCCAGGAGAATATCTGTCTGTACTCCAAGTGACATACAGTTTCTACAGCTTTGACAGTTGAATTACTGGTGCATCACATGGAGCAGAGCCGCACGCAAGAAGGGGATCTACTAGGCGTTTGGCTCATGACTGAAGGCATCGAGGTCTGACAGCTGAATTATGGCACAGGTAGTACTGCTGTGTTATACAAGCCCCAGAATTTAGTATTCCGATCTGAATCGTATTGACCTTCAAAATCTCTGTGGCTATTGCCTGGAGCTTCAGCGTCGCTGAGCTCACCCAAGAAGAATTTGATTTATGTGCATATATTCGCGTTGACATTGGTCTCGATCTGACGCTGCTAAATATACATACAGTAGGTTTTGAATGATTCATTTATCAGAAATGCGACTCTGCTCTTCTTGAACTCTCTGAAACATAGGCTCCCACTGTCTATGCTGCTTTCTTGAGGATGAGCTTAGAACCAAGTTCAGATTTGGCCAGAGTGAGAGTAGGTATCTAGACACGAAGATCAGCTTCCCGGTTATAGTGCTTTCTTACAAACTAATACATACATTGACACACTCTCCCAGTTATCTCCTTGAGCCTCTACGTATCGTACTCGAAGCTCTATCTTGGCTTTCGATTTCAGAGCGCCAGTTGTAGCCGTTACTTCCCCGATCGGTATTGACAGTTGTGTGAGTAAATACCTCAGATTCGGCATACTTCGGGCAAAATGACTGAGCTCTTCTAGCTTGAAACGATAGTTTTCAACATCAAGTAATCTAATATGGGCGAACACCTCCGCGCTTAGACCCTGTCCCAAACTTAAGTTATCGTAAGGATGCAAGGCTTGTTCACCCAGATTAATAGTGATCTTTCGGAGTTGTAGCTTCGATAAAAAGCCAATAAGAGGTGCTGAGTTCACGATAGTTTGGTAGGAGAGACCAGCCCGGATAAGGCGCAACTCTGAAACCATTGGGCTTCGTTTGGCTAAAAGAGGTATAATGCGCTTGGCTAGAACATCCCCCTTCTCACATGCCCTAATATAGATTTCAACCCTTTTAAGACCTTCTACTAGCGTCCCAGTATTCCAGATGTTATGCAAAAACTCGGTATCCGGCGACAGGTGAAGGGTGAAATGGGCGAGCTTTGGCCACTCAGTACTTTCAAATTTGGGAAGAGGCTCATTAGGTTGACTTGAGCGACAATAGAGACTTAAGTGCTGGAGCTGCGATAAGACTCGTAAATCCCCCAGCTCTCGGAGAACGGATAAGCCAGTTGAGAGACTTTGAAGTGTGGAAGCGCTGAAATACTGTGAAATAGTGTAGTCTCGCTGATACACTGAAGACTCTTCTATGTGATCGTCTTTCCCGCCAGGGTAGATCTGTAGAGTATGCAGGTTGGGACACCGGTGCTGGAGCTCTGAGAGGAGTGCGATAAACCGGGACTGTGAGAGCTGAGGTACGAATTCATGGGCAGCAATGCATAACCGATACTCTAGCAAAGAATTTGACAAGAACATCATGAGGAGGAATAGCTGCGGACAATCATTGTCAACGTTCTTGTGCCATCTGTATGTCGAGAGTACGAGATACTCAAGGTTTGGAAGGAGCGGGCTCGATAGGGAAAATTCAAACAGACTCTGCATGTTCAGTATTGAGTAAAAGCGCAGTTTTGTCTTGAAGGCTTCCAAACGTCTAATAAACGGCGCATAAAGCCTAAATCTCGCTAGTGTGTTGTCTGAAAGATAACGTGGTAGCTCCTGTAGTAGCAGTGGTCAAGTTGATTACTAGTGTCTAAGGAGATCTATAGTACTTACGATCTGCGTACAGTAGTGTAAATCGCTCGCAGGTTCAATAATTGTACCCTGGATTAACTCAAAAAGGACCTCAATCCCTCGAACGTTTTGCCAAATCATGGGCGCAACTTGAGCGAAAAATAGTCTGCTAGTGAGCAGTAATTTGGTTCTGGTTTCCAACTGGGAGAATTGAGCTACAATGTTGACGAGTTCGGGAATCTGTCCAACCCTTGTTGCCATAACCGTGATGGCGCGATAATAGAAGGACGTGGGGACCGATGGCGGCACGTAAGCTTGAACGGCGTGTTGAGAGTGGTGGTGGTCGCGAGGAACAGGGGCCGAAATCTTATGACAACATAGCCTGGGCAATTTACTCCCACCCTGCGCAAGCGCCAAGGCACGTATCCTTCACGAGTAAACAAAGTTTAGGAACGTCTAGAGTAGGATATTTACGGCCTCAATAATGCAGTTCCTCAAAATGTATATCTAGTTTTCTGTCTGACATAGTAGTTTTACGCAAATATACAAAACCATAAGTATGATATACTACTCGGTTTGTCTCGACGGCAGCAATACAAAAGCCCTTTCTAGTATACCAATGGAAAAAATGATGCAGCTTAAAGCGGTAGATATTGTATAGGCTGTATCAAACCAGTAGCTTATGTTCCATGATCAGAATTGGAAGTGGAGTCTAACAACTACAAATGCACGATAGGTGAAATTGTCGTCGCTTGTGGAAAAAGACCCTGTATCGAGAGGTGGCATAACGGATCAGATTTTTTGGTAATTCTGGATCGACATCGACGTTAGCTTCAATTGGACGCTACCAAACACGCACACACCAGATGCTAAACATTTATGTGTTCTCTGCGATACAACTTTGCTCTTGCTGGGCTCTCGTAAACAAGGGTTTCCATTGCTCGTGTTGTCTTCGAACGGTTGAGCTTAAACTTAGCACTAGGTTTGGCCAAAGGGAGAGTAAGTACCTAGATACGACGTCAGGTCTTTGATATGGTGGCCTCCCTCGTACGTACTTTGACACACTCTTCCATTCAGCTTCGTTGGCATTCACATATCGCACCTTAAGCTCTATCTTGTGTTTTCTATCCACGCTACTAGCTCCGATCGATATTTCTCTGGCTGGGATTGAGAGCTGTGTCCGTAGGGACTCAAGGGCTGGCATACTGTGGGCAAAGTACTGTAGTTCCTCTAGCATGGGGCGATGATTTGCGATATCAAGCGATCTAATGTGGGCATACACCTCTCCTCTCAGACTCTGCTCCCAGCTAAAATTCTGCTGATGATGCGATACTTGTTCACCTAGATTAGTAGCGACTTTTTGAAGCTCTGTCTTCGATAACAAGCCAATGAGAGTTACCGGATTCAAAATAACTTGACGAGAGAAGCCAGTCTGGGTAAGACGTAATTGCGAAACCAGCGGGCTTCGTTCAGCTAAAAGGGTTATAAATTTGTTGGCCAGTATCTCCCCCTTCTCCCCAAGATGGTGCCGTGCCAAAATGTAGACTGTGACCTTTGTAAGACCTGCTACCAACGTCCCAGTATTCCAGATTTTGTGCAAAAACTGGGGGTCGGGTGGGGAGCGGAGGGCCAAATGGGTAAGCTTTGGCCACGGAGTACCCTCGAAGCTGGGAAAGGGGCCATTGGACCAGTCTTGAAGACAGTAGAGATTCAGATGCTCAAGCTGTGATATGGCTTGTAAGTCCCCTAAATCTCGAAGAACAGATAAACTAGTTGACAAGCTTTGAAGGCTAGAAGTGCTGAAATATTGTGAAACTGTACAGTCCAGCCGAAGCACAGGGGATTCTTCTTGGTGATAATCTGTACCACCAGGGTATATTTCTAGGGTATGAAGATTAGGACACCGGCGTTGGAGCTCTGACAGAACTGTAATGAGCCGAGGCTGTGAGAGCTGGGGCGTAAATCGACGGCAAGCAACGCATATTCGGTACTCTAGCAAAGAACTTGACAAGAACATCATAAGGAGAAATAAATGCGGACTGTCATTGTTGATACTCCTGTGTAGACCAAGGCTCGAGAACATGAGACATTGAAGGTTAGGTAAGAGTGGACTAGATAGAGAAATCTCGAATAGACTTTGTATGTTTGGTATTGAGTGAGAAGGTGAACGTCTCTCCAGCACTTCCAGGATTCTAACAAAGGGTGCATAAAGCCTGAACCTCGCCATGGCTTCGTCTGAAAGATGCGGTGGTAAGCCCTACAACAGCAACGGCCGAGCAGGTTAATAACTTACAAAAGGAAATTTGCAACACTTACAATCTCCATACGGTGAGTGAAACCGCTAATAGATATCTCAGTCTTCGCGCCCTCAATCAGCGCGAATAGGGCCTCGATTCTTTGAACGTGTCGCCAAATCGTCGGCGCAACAAGAGAGAAGAACCCTCTACAAGTAAGTAGGAGGTTTGTTCTAGCCTGTGGTTGGCAAAGCTGAGCCACAGTACTGATGAGTTCGGGAATCTGCCCAACCCTTGTCGCCATGGTCGTGATGAAGCGAGGGCGCAGCGGAATCTGCAGCGGGTGAAATTGAACCACTTGGCGAGAACGATGGTGGTTGAGAGAAATAGGGACTCTATACACGGGGACAACACAGCTCTAGCCGGCATGGATCTTGCATAAGCGCCAAAGCCCGTTAGTTCACAGGACACACAACACGTGACCATTTAGAATGCGCTTTCAATCCCTTGGCCAGCAGAGTCTCTTCTAGAGAAACAAGACAGAATGTGTGATTACTACTCGGCGCGCCTCATCAACAACAAAATAACAGCCTTTCTAATATATCAAAAAAGAAGAAAAAGTGGTGCAGTGCAAAGCGGATGCAGGCATGACTAAAGAGAGGATCGAGGTAGTATAAACAAAGCAAAAACAGGCACTAGAACGTTTCCTCTTCGTCTACGTGTCCTGACTCTGGCACTTCGAACCCATCCTAAAAAGACATTAATCGAAATAGCTTGAAAGTACAAGGCAGAAACACGTACCTCGGTCGAGTACAGGATCTTCTGAATATCGCGAAGGGTCGCGTCTTCTTTTCCCTCTGCTTCAAGCACCTCATGCTGCTGCTGTACGAGAATCTCGATATCTCGGAGCTACACAGAGGTGGTGCATCAGTACCACAGTCAATTAAATGAGAAGAAGGGAGGAGGAAACGTTGAACCGAGTGCGCCCGGCTCCACAGTTTCCTTCAATCCAGGATGTAGGAAAAACCGAGTAACAAGAAGCGCACCTTGGCAAAATAAAAGTCCCGCTCCTTCTCAAGTCCCTCGAGATGTATACCCATCTCTCTCAGCTGCGTCTGCACATTGACAAGCTGCTCGTTCGTTGCACCTGACGCTGATCCAGCTCGCGGACCACCTATGCGATCGTTAGTCATCAAATCAGTCTCAAATGAAAGCGAAACGTACCGAGTGGCGTTCTCCTACCCTTTGGCCCAGTCGTGCTCGCACTGAGCCCAGGCCCAGCACGCAACGGAGCAATAGTCGCGGGTGTATCAGTCGGAGCACCGCGTCGTCGCCCAACAGCATCGTACTCGTGACCACCATAGTTCGAGAGCCAGTATCGCTTCATCCATTGCAAAAACTCGAGATTGTCCCTATACCCAAATGAGGATGAGAAAAACAAACGAGGACACGGAATGACGTACTGCATCTTGCACTTGACGAGTTTCTCCACCGGAATAGGCTAAGTCGTTCCGCTCTAGAATGAGCATCTGAGAGTGAAAAGCGAGAGAGGAGAAAGAACGCACCTTTTCGATTTTCTTTTGTTTGAAGAAGACCTGCAAGATCTTATAATTCGCCAAGAATTCGTACTCGTGCTTTGCGTTCATCTTGACTTTGGCCATTGGTAGGTCTCCTGTGAACATGAAAACATCTTATTAGCGACAAGGCAGAAATTAAAAGAGTTGAAACACACGCACCATAGATCGAATCCATAATTTGACAATACGCGCCTCCAGTTCCGCATTGCTCAACCTTGGAATAGTTGAGTTGAAGAAGGTCATTGAGCCATTGGAGGAGCTCTGTGCGGGATTCACCAACTGCGGCCATCGTGTGCTGGAGAGGTGGAGGTGGTGGTGGATAAGTTAAAGATCACCCTGGAGCGCGACGTGTCCGTGGTTCGGCGCTTGCGGAAAAAATAAACATTTTGAGCCGATTGTTTGGCGTGCGTCAAACAGAGTTGTTGGTTGTCAAGTTTTGATGCTATGATGTCAGCCCCTTTAATCTTTGCTTTGCAAGTATGGTCGTGTTCTCTCCTTATGGTCTGCATAATATACGGCATGTGGTAAACCGCCGCAATTGGCAAACACGACAAATTCACAACAGATGCATGACTCGAAAGGCCCTCTCTGAGTAAGAATTCATATTGGTGTCTGTATACAACTCGAAATACGGAGATATCTGTACGGCTCATGGTCCCACTTGCAGCCCCTAACCAAGCTACCAGCCAACGAGCAGGTAACTCGGGCGATCTCCCCGCAAAGGGAACCTCGCCCGAAGAACCCGAAAGTATGAAGGACCACAAGACAGTCTGTCTCCGAAGGGAATGAGACATCACGACATTGGCGTAAAATCGTCGCGAGTCAATCTGAGCTTCGTGTACAGAAAAAGGTTGGAACTGCTTCCGTTGGGCGCTATATACGGAAGACAGGGTCTTATCCGGGTAATGTCCGTCTAAAGCCGAGGAGACAGTGATCTTCCCATTTGCGTCAATCATCCATCGTTGCTAATTTCGTGACTCGGGCACGTTCGTCGCTCTTTGCTCTACCCTCCTTCCACGGCCCTTCTGCCCTAGACAATGCACATGTTTACCGACTCGATTAAAGGCCGATTGTTGTTTGCAATCCCGAAGAAAGGTACGAGCTGGTTGGTCAGGGTGAGACGAATGCATGCCTGACCAAGGTGTGCAGGGAGGTTGTACGAAAAGTCTTTGGCCTTGCTTGCTGGTATGCTACAAGATTTCCCATTTAAAGCAGTCCGGGCTGATGATGATTACTATAGGCGCGGACATTCAATTTACTCGTTCGAACAGACTCGATGTCTGCCTTGTCACAAATCATAACGTCGCTCTGTGAGTCCAAACGGTGTAATCTCATCTAACACTCGATCTAAATCTTTTGGACAACTCAGTGTCTTTCTTCCAGCATCCGACATCCCCCGGTTCGTTGGTGAAGGCAACGTCGACCTAGGTATAACCGGACAAGACGTTATCCTCGAAGCCGAAATGGAGAACCATACACGCGAACTTCTTCCCCTCGGATTTGGGAAATGCCAGCTTCAAGTTCAAGTTCCTGAACATAGCTCTATCAAGACTGAGGAACAGCTGGCGGGAAAGAGGGTCGTAACGAGCTTCGAGATTCTGGCGAACAAGCATTTCGGGAAGATTGATACTGCGGCCGGCCGAGAAGGAAAGGAGAAGACCAACATTGAGTATGTAGGTGGAAGCGTCGAGGCTGCTTGCGCGTTGGGACTTGCAGATGGGATCGGTACGCCCCTTCATCCTCTTCGAGTTCGGCCGAAAACTAACAATAGTCTAAAGTCGACCTAGTCGAATCAGGCGAAACAATGCGCGCCGCAGGCCTCCACGCAATAAGCACGCTCATGAAATCCGAAGCCGTCCTCATCACATCCTCAAAACCGAAACACCCAGACCTCCAACCCCTCCTCGAGCGTCTCACATCCCGCATCGCGGGGTTCATCGCATCCCAAAAATACTTGTTGTGTCAATACAACATCCATCGATCTCTCGTTCACGAAGCGACCAAGATCACACCGGGTAGGAGAGCGGCGACTGTGAGTCCGCTTGACGATGGCGAATGGGTTGCGGTGTCGAGTATGGTCGAGCGAGCACAGGTTGCGGATGTGATGGATCGGTTGAGGGCGGTGGGAGCTGAGGATGTGTTAATTATCAAACTGGATAACTGTCGTGTATAGCCTGCCGGCTATTTTATATAATTAGAGACTGTTTTGGTTGTACTGATGAATGCGGTGACAAAAATGAATTTCTGTAATGGATGAGCATCGGACGAGGAGAAAAGACATTTACAAGAAATATGTGAATGTTGTCGTAGGTCAAAATGGCTTCATGAAGACGGCTTTATGAGATTGTGGTCGATTGCTCTGGAATCTCAATGCTTGCATGGTTAGGCGTTGTATGCCATAATAAGCACTTAGAGAATCTCTACGAAGGTGATATCAGGACCATTTCATGAGGTATCGCGAGTGAATTGTGAAACAGTTCAGATAGACGGGAGCCCAGATTGAGATCTTGTCTGACGAAAGCTGCTAAAGGAAGAAAGGAGTGATTAGAGGCCGACGATGGGGTAGAGTAGATATTGATTTTTTATCACGCTTATAGCATAGCTACTAGCTAAGCATATCCTTCGACATACTATACAGTGTGAGTTCGACTCTAAGTTAACATCCATCCATAAATGCACGAAACTCGACTAGATATCAAAAAAAGCCATGCAGATGATAAGGCCCAGCCCAGTCGCACATCTGACCATGTTTACTGGCTTCACCTGCAAAGCTATATACTTCACCGTGACATATTCGATTGGCCCAGTAATATAATGAAGGGGGAATGATGAAACGCTCACCAGGCCTGCACGTCCCGCATACACTATCAGATATGATATTTTTGGAATTTTAGTGTTTAACTTATAGCTCTTGGAGCTCAAGACGATCCATATCTCTAAATTAATTTGATCAGGGCCTTCATGGTAAATCGAGTCCCGCAACTTAAAAATACTAGCAAAATGGCGCGCTAACGCTCGTGCAAGACTAACCAGGTGTAAGAATCACAGACTGACTAAGCCTCAGATAATTTATCGGATATACGCAGCTAAGGCACAAAGAAACTGACATCGAGGTATATCGTTCTTTGTAAAGTACTACTACTACCATCTATATGCTCTAGTGAAGCGACTGATCCATTGTAGCCATCAAAGGCGGCGACGGCAATCATTTGCGTTCGATCGGACC